>JABXES010019322.1:0-11448 GCA_013375695.1 Dictyostelium brefeldianum | reverse complement strand
CCACATGCCATCTTACGTTTAGATTTAGCTGGTCGTGATCTTACTGATTACATGATGAAAATCTTAACTGAACGTGGTTATTCATTCACAACTACCGCAGAAAGAGAAATTGTCAGAGATATCAAAGAAAAATTAGCATACGTTGCATTAGATTTTGAAGCTGAAATGCAAACTGCCGCCTCATCATCTGCATTAGAAAAATCATACGAATTACCAGATGGTCAAGTTATCACCATTGGTAATGAACGTTTCAGATGTCCAGAAGCTCTCTTCCAACCATCATTCTTAGGTATGGAATCTGCAGGTATTCACGAAACCACTTACAATTCAATCATGAAATGTGACGTTGATATTCGTAAAGATTTATATGGTAATATCGTCTTATCAGGTGGTACTACTATGTTCCCAGGTATTGCAGATCGTATGAACAAAGAATTAACTGCATTAGCACCATCAACCATGAAAATTAAAATTATTGCACCACCAGAACGTAAATATTCAGTTTGGATTGGTGGATCTATTTTAGCTTCATTATCAACTTTCCAACAAATGTGGATCTCAAAAGAAGAATATGATGAATCTGGTCCATCCATCGTCCACAGAAAATGTTTCTAAACTACACTCTCTGTTGTAATATAATATATAAAATAAAATTTTAATTGTTGATTTTATCCTTTTAAATTCCATTCAATGTGTTTTGTTTATTTTTTTATTTTTTTTTAATTAAATGTACCAAAAATATATTCTTATTTATTGTTTAAAGAAAAAAAAAGGCTATTTTTATATACAATGATTTTGTTTTTGAGATATAAATTAATATTTTTGAATGATAATTTTTTTGGTGATAAAATTGATAAATAAGGAAATGATGAAGCATATGATTTTTTAAGTGGTGATGGTTGTATAATTGTAAATGGTTTCAAAGAGTGTTTTTGTGGTTTTAATTTTCTTGGTACAATTTTAAAAAGAATCCCGAAAAGGTTGATACATTCTTTCGTTTAGCAATTAATAGTGATCTTTATGAAAATACTTTTGATAAACTAAGAATTGAAATAATGAATAGATTTAAAAAAAGTAGCAATGTACAAATGAACTATGTTTGATTGCATTTAATTTTTTAACATTTGTTTGTCCATTTAAATTGACCATTGCATTAAACTTTTGAAGAAATTCAACCAACAAACCAATTTCATGATCAGTCCTTTTGTTGTTTCTTTTTTAATTACATTTTGAAGATTTGAAGGTTGTTCTAATTTGATTATGATTATTGCCATTTTGTTCTCTACTAACTTCTTTGTGGTATTGTTTGATAAGGATATGTGTAGTAAACAAAAGGTTGATTAAAATAAACTAATTGTTGAAGTTGTGGTTGTGCATTATTGTGTTCGAACTCATTTTGTGTTGTATTTCTTTATGTAATCAATTCAATATGTGTATAATTTTATTTGTTCAAATAATAAAAACAAAAAAAATGAAAATTAATTTTTGAAAAATACAAACACACAAATTAAGAAATTTAATTTAAAAAATAATAATAACAAATATGTATAAGTTTATACACAAATTATATATACATTAACTAATTAAAGTAATAATATTATATGATCAATTTGAAAAAATATTTTTTTTATTTTTTTTTAATTTTTTAATTTTTTTCATAAAAACGAACGAGACAATGAAATGAATAAATTATTAAATAATCAAATAATTAAACAATTTAGATATTATAGTAGTATAATTAATAATAATAGTAGGGCACCAATTAATGAAATATCAATTAAATCATCATTTGATCCAAAAATAGTTGAAGAGAATAAATATAAATATTGGAAAGATAATGAACTCTTCAAACCAACATTAAAATCAACATGTCAAACGGAACGATATTCAATGGTATTACCACCACCAAATGTAACAGGATCATTACATATTGGACATAGTTTAACAACAACAATTCAAGATTCATTAATTCGTTATAATAGAATGTTGGGTCAAGATGTATTATGGATACCTGGTTTAGATCACAGTGGTATAGCAACTCAAGTAGCCGTTGAAAAACAATTGAAATCAAAAGAAAATAAAACTCGTTTTGATTTAGGTAGAGAGAAATTTTTAGAAAAAGTATTTGAATGGACTGATCGTTATTCAAATAACATTAAAAATCAATTACAAGTTACTGGTTCATCATTAGATTGGAGTCGTTTTGTATTCACATTGGATAAACAAAGAAATGATGCTGTTCAAGAAGCATTTATAAAAATGTATGAAATGGGATTGATTTATAGATCAACTAGATTAGTTAATTGGTGTCCAATATTACAATCTGTAATATCCGATATTGAAATTGATCATCAACAAATTGAAAAACCAACAATGTTAAAATTAAAATCTAGATTAAAATCAATTGAAGTTGGTGTAATTTATAATATCCTATATAAAGTAGATGGTGGTGGTGATGGTGATGAACCATTAGAACCATTAACAGTTAGTACAACTAGACCTGAAACTATATTTGGTGATACAGCATTGGCAATTCATTCACAAGATGCAAGATATAAGAGATATCATGGTAAATTTGCAATTCATCCATTTAATGGTAGCAAGATACCAATTGTATTGGATGATTTACTGGTTGATAAAGAATTGGGTACTGGTGTTGTAAAAGTTACACCTGCACATGATTTCAATGATTATCAATGTGGTCAAAGACATTCATTACCAATTGTAAATATATTAAATTTAAATGGAACATTAAATGAAAATACAACAGAGGAATTCAATGGTGTTGATCGTTTAGATGCAAGATTAATGGTAATTGAAAAATTAGAGTCAATGGGATTATACAAAGGAAAGAATTCACATCCAACTCAATTATCAATTTGTAGTAGATCTGGTGATTTGCTAGAACCAGTTTTAAAACCACAGTGGTATGTAAAATGTAAAGATATGGCAGATAAATCAATTGGGTATGTTGAAAGTGGTGAAATCAATATTCAACCAGAATCATTTCGTGCAGATTGGAATCGTTGGTTAACAAATATTCAAGATTGGTGTATATCAAGACAATTATGGTGGGGTAACCCAATTCCTGCTTATAAAGTAATTCAAGTTGATCCTGTAACTGGATTAGATGTGGATTTATCACATTTATCAGAAGCTGATCAAATTAAACAAGAAGTTTGGGTAGTTGGTAGAAATGAACATGAAGCATTTGAATCTGCAGCAAACAAATCATCAAATCAATCATTTAGATTAGAACAAGATCAAGATGTATTAGATACATGGTTTTCATCTGGTCTATTTCCAATTTCATCAATGGGTTGGCCAAATCAAGAACAATCAATTGATTTCTCTAAATTTTATCCATTGGATGTAATGGAAACAGGATCGGATATTCTTTTCTTTTGGGTTGCTAGAATGGTTATGATGTGTTCAACATTTACAAATAGTGTACCATTTAAAAACATATTGTTACATCCAATGATCCGTGATTCACAAGGTAGAAAAATGTCAAAATCATTGGGAAATGTAATTGATCCACTTCATGTTATCAATGGTATTACATTGGAACAATTAAAACAAAGTGTATTAGATTCAAATTTATCTGAACATGAAAAAACCAAAGCATGTAAAGGATTAGATAAAGAGTTTCCTCAAGGTATACCTCAATGTGGTACAGATTCACTTAGATTTTCATTAGCTCAATATCCAATATCTGGTAAAGACATTAACCTTGACATTAGTAAAATCATTGGTAATCGTTTATTTTGTAATAAATTATGGAATGCTTCAAAATTTGTATTTATGTATAGTTCAATGGTAAATAATATACCAATTACAATGTATTATAATAACAGTGGTATTGGCCGAGAGTTACAACCACCACCATTTAATTATAAAGAATCAACTACTATAATTGATAAATGGATATTATTAAAATTATCAAAATTGGTTGAATTGGTAAATGAATCATTTAAAACAAATAATTTATCATTGGCAGCTCAATCATTATATTCATTCTTTCAATATGATTTTTGTGATTTATATATTGAATGTATTAAAGCAGATTTATTAAAACCAGTACTACCAAAACAAAATCAACATTCTTCAATTGTTTTGACAAGTGTATTAGATTCATTCTTAAGAATGTTACATCCTTTTATGCCATTCATTACTGAAGATTTATGGCAAAGATTACCAAAATCAAATCAATTATTTAACGATAACAATGGTAGTGATGGTAATAAAGTTTCAATTATGGTTTCAGATTTTCCAAATTCAAATTATAAATATCATCAATTATTTAAAAGTAGTGAAGCTGAAATTGAAAATCAAATTTCAATATTCCAAGATACAATTAAATTGGTTCGTTCTCAAAAAGTTTTATTAGGTATTCATGAAAAATCAAAATTATCAATTAAATTATTTATAAATAACGATGATGGTAGTATTAATGAAGATGATGGATCAACAACATTAATATCAACATTTACACAATTAAAAGATTCTTTTGAAAAATTGTTAAATTCAGAATTATCAATTTTAAATAATCAAAATATTCAACTCAATCAAGATAAAAATATATTTACAATTTCAAAACAATTAAAAGTTTCAATTAATTTTGATGAAAATTTAAATACACAATTAATTAATCAATCAAATTCAAATCAAAATTCAAATGCATCAAATGAAAAAAAGATATTAAAATTAGAAACTACAATTAAACAATTACAAAGTGAAATTGATAATCCAGATTTCATTAAATACGTTCCTGAAAAAGTTCAAAAAATTAAATCCTCAAAATTGGAACAATATAAAACTGAATTAAAAGAGATATTATTAATAAAAAAATAATAAAATAACACAAGTACGTTAAAATAAATATCCCACTTGTTTTAAATTTTCGAGTAAATATCTTACCGAAAAAAATAAAAAATTATTTTTTATTTTTAATCATTTTATAGCATGTAAAAATGGAATATAGTAATAATAATAAAAATATTATAAAATATATTAAAAATGTTACAAAATCAAAAAATATATATTATTTAATTAGTTTTATATCGTTTGTTGTAATGATTGTAAATGAATTTCAATATTATTATAGTGTTAATCAATTTATAGTAAGTGGATGTAAAAGAGAACAATACATACCAGCAGAAAGTTCAACATTTAATTTTAGTGATATTGCTTCATCATCATTTCAAGATGTTTACATTGATGATACAAATTATACAATGGAAATATGTATACAAACAAATGTATCTCAATGTATTGCAAATTGGTATTCTACAATAAACAGTCAACCATCATATTCATTTACAGTACCATTATTAAATAAACATTCAACAAGTTCATTATTTAATATATCAATTGGTGTATGGAGTAGCTTTGGTTTATTCATTTCATTTTTTTTATTTCTTTTAATTGTATTTTTATTTTATTTTATGGATCAAAAAAATTATATATGTAGGTCAAGAACTCATTTACTATTATCAATTAATGTACTTGTGCTAGATTATAAAACAAATAAAAAAAGATACCAATATCAAATTGTAATGGTAATGTTTATATTTTTTGCATTGTGTTATGCATTGGTTAAATATTCAACTATTTACGTAACAAATGTAATTGTATCAGAAATTAATTGTAGTGATTACACAATATCATTACAATTTTATAGTAATTCAAATATGGCAATTATGATCATAACAAATTTATTCATTTTCATTTTCTTATTCAAAGATCCAATGACTCAATATTGGAATAATACAACTCAATTTTATAATGATTTAAATTTAATTTCATTGTTTTATGTTGACAGTTATCAAGATACTTTGGAATTTTTAAAATCAATTGTACAAACTCATAAAGAATCAATTGAAGATGCAATGAAATTATATGTTGAAGAAAAGTATCCAAATATACCACTAGTTGAAAAGAATAGAAGAATATTAATATTTTCAAATTGGTCATCATCTGAAAATGATATATTAGAAGCAATTACAAATTATAAACTTAAAAATGAAAAAGAATTTAAATCAATATCCTTTAATTCTTCAAATAATAATAATCATAATAACACAATTGATTTAGAAATTAATGATGGTAATGATAGTGAAACTGAAATATTAATAAAATATTAATAATCTATATCTTTTATTTGATTTAAATCTTGTATAAAATTTTTGTGGATAAGAAAATGTTTTAAAAGAGTAATGAGATACCTTTCAAATTTGATACAGAGCGTTTTGCAAGATGTATATTAAGATCTTAAATAAATGCCATATGTCTAAAAGTTAGACATGTATCCCAGGTACAAAACCAATCCAATTCAAGATGGTGAATGCTGATCATTGTTTGTTAGACTGATCGCGTGCCAAATATTCAATGTGCAATACGTGATTGTAGTCAAGAAAGATGTCTTTAATAATCAAGAATCATACTAAAATAATCCAGATGATTGTTTCGAAAAATACTTTGTAATATTACAATTGTTTATTAGTTCGAGTGTTGTTTTGGAAATGATTAAATTATTTAAATTGTTTTTTATTTTTAAAAAAAAAATTTTTGATTAACAATAATAATAATTAAAATTATCCCGCAATTTACCAATTAATATATAAAAAAAATTAATTATTTCTTTCTTTTATCTCAATGAGAATTCTTTGTTACTTTTGATGTAACGGTTGGTGAAAATGAATACATTATATATCAATTTATCTAATTCTTGATACCGGCTATCTTTTAAATGTTAAATACATCTGAATTACCAGCTTCCAATACTTTGACTAGTGTGTTTATTTGATAACTTATTTAACTTGTATAAAACAACAACTCTTTTAGTGAATGGGTAAATATTCTAACCATCTTTCTTTTATGTTCTGTTTTTTCTTTGTGTAAGAGTATCCCACAATATAACTATAATAACAACAATAATAATAATTAAAATCATTTTTTATTTCAATAACAATAAATACATAAAAATAATTGTATTGTAGCATTATAAAATGATACAGTGAATGGGTAAAATTCAATTTCGGTACAACTAAAACAGTTGTATGTGATTTTAGTAAAGGTGTTACATCTTCGAAAATAGGTCATATTAAAAGTAAATATCATGATTCAGGTACTATTCGACAAATAGTCAATACATTACAATAATATTTTGATAGTTACAAGTACTCAAACATTAATAGCTGCCATTCAATCTTGGATTATCAATAAGTTTCAACCATTCAATTCTTTCCGTTTACATTGCTGTAAACAATGCGTTTTAAAAGATGGAATAGTTGTCAGGGTTTCCATGGGCTAATCCACGGGGTTAGACTGACTGATACAAGCATCTATGGTCTGCCAAAAATTTGTAGAACGGGGGCACATGTATACCACATTCTTCATATTTATAACATTTATTATCCATTTGATTTGTTTGTGTTTTAAAAATAATGATTGAAAATGGATTAAAATGGGTGGATTTTTTGGTACATAAGGATTCAAATATTACATCACACAACACCATTTTAATCACCGAAGAACTTACAAGAAAAATCGGGTTAATATATAGAAAGGAATATTGTGGGTGCAATTGGGTTTGTGAAATTTAAAGTATGTGTTTCAGGTGATATTTATGCTTAAAATTGAGACGGTAAAAACAAGTGTGTGTACTGTAGGTGTTACGGTAATAGTTTTTTTTTTTATTACGGTTAAGGAAAAGATTTTTTTCCTCTTTGTCTGAATTTTACCCTTTCTTCATTTTTATCTGTTCTGTTACTAGCTTTTCGAATTCTTCTGGCCTACCATTATCAAACAAATAAATATATTTTGATCAAAAAATATAAACTGGACTATAATAAATTACGAATATAAATTTATAGACGATAAGCTCCATAAATTTTTATAAATAAACTGAATTTCAATAAAATCTTTAAAAAAACCAAATCATTATTATAATTTTAAAACAAAGATGGAAGAAGGATACAAAAAAAAAAGAAATATACCGGACTCCTACAGTGGCGCTATCGGTACAGTTTTTCACTCGGTATTTGGCAAATCTACCGGTTGTTTTCACAAAAGTTAAAAATTTCTTTTAAAACACAAACAATTATTTTTAAAACATAAACAAATACAATAACTCAACATTGCAGAGAATGCGAAATAGGTTATATTGAGCTTATGACAAACCAATGTTCAGAAAACTACTACACATTTGACGAAACAAGATTTCGCCACAGTAACACAGATAAACATCGAACATCTTTGAAACCATCTTGATGTGTTCATTGTTGGGAAGTTGAAACTGGGATCGCTTCTGTGTACCGCCTTCTCGAATAAATATAACCTGGGTCCATATAATATATGACATGGGACAAATGCAAACTGTTGTAAGCAACTGATCTCCAAAAAAATAAAAACCCTTACAGTTACACATGTAGAAATTTTAAAACACCCTTACTGTATAACATTAACCATTTCCGGTAGAAATCAACTATAAGAAACGCCCACCTGTATAAAGATGTTGAATCAATTAATTCCTCTGTACTAGTTGGTATAAAATTAACAACAATGACAAATTTCTCAAGTTTTATTTTCTCCCTGTCTCCATGTCTCCTTTTTTGCATCTATGCTAGACATGGTATAGCTCATGTGGTTCTTTGGCTTCCGTAAAAAAAGTTTTAGATTTAATCTTATAAAAAATTATTTCTAAATAATGATGTTATACAAATTTTATTTTAATTTTAAAGTGTCGCTTATTTTTTTTACATTTTTAGAAATCACACGCACTTAACACACATTTAATTTATAAGGAAACCTTTACCGTAACAGAATTAGAAACTATATACGGTACACGCATGGTGTTTTTTTTTTTTATTTTAATTTTCACCATATAACCCTCCGCTACGAATTCTCTAAAAAAACCAATAATCTCATTTAATTTTCTTTTTCTGGTGTTACTCATGTCTGAAGTATCAAGCCCATTACTCTGAACAATGCCGTTTTTGAATTGATTTCAAATTTATTTAATAATGAATAAAGTTGAAATGATTCTGAAAATGACATTGGATCACTCTTTTCAATTTTCAAGACAAGAAAATCAACACAATATAAATATAATTGGTTAAAATATAATATAATTAGAAAATAGTTATCTTTTATTTATATTGTTTACTATAAATAATTTCAATTTTGTTTGAATAAACTTGAAATTGATTTTTAAAAGATTCTGGTACTATTATTTTCTCTACGGAAGAAGGAATTGAATCACTTGTCAATGTTATAAATTTATTATCCATTGCATAAAATTTAATAAATTCAATACCATCATTTAGCACTGATTTCACTAATGATAAATTTGTATCACCAATACATAATCTTTTAACACTATTTGGTATTGAACCTATTGACAATTGACAACGTAAACCATGTAAATTTAATTCTATTAGATTACCACCATTTGGTAAAATACCAAATTCCAATGAATGAGTGTAACCAGTAATTGAAATTTTACAAACCGATAAAGGAATTGAATGGTTATCAAGTTTGGTTTTTATGTTTTCAATATCTAATTCTTTTAATCCATTTGGTAATATATCTTTTGATAAAGTTGCTTTTGAAAATCCATTTAATTTAATGTTTTCAACAGTTGATGGTATGGATCCAACAATCAAATCAGTTTTGATATCACCAAAATAAATAAACTTTACTGATTTCGGAATGACATTTACATCGATTGGTTGATCATATCCATCATAAAAATGAATTACTTTAACAGTATCGGGAATTGATTGAACCAATAATTTACATTTGATTTTATAAATGTGTAAATGTTCTACGCCTGATGTTAAAATACCTTTTTCTAAATTTTGTTCAAATCCATCTTGTAGATAAATATCTTTTACACTTGATGGAATTGAACCTTCTTTTAATGGGCATAGTAATTTATGTAATTTTAAAACAGTTACACCAAATGGTAAATAATTCAATTCCAATTGTTGATTAAAACCATCATGGAAATTTATTTCTCTGACTGTTGATGGTATTGACCCATGACCAATTACATTTTCAACTTGATAAAAGTGTAAACATTTTATTTGACTTCTTAGTACACCAGATTTAATAAGTTGTTTGTAACCTTTATGGAAATGAACTGTGCCTACGATATCTGGTATTGATTTTGAGTTTAATTCACTATTAATATCATACAAATGTAGAATTTGAATAGAGTTGATAAATGATTCCAAACTTTGAGAAAACCCATCATGTAGATATAAATTGGTGATATTTGAAGGTATTGAATCTTTGGAAAGTGTTGATTTTATGTTGTAAAGGTGTAAACTGTATCTAGCATCCTTTTTAATTGAATTTTTTGATAATGTTATATTATATCCATCCAATAATAAAACATGTTCTATATTAGTAGGAATTACTATTTTTGATATATCAACTTCAGGTGCTAATGCTATACTTTTATATTTTTTATCAGTTGAAATTGATTGTTGATCACTGTTTATGTATAAACAATTCTCTACCCCTATAATAATGTAATAAAATATTTGTGTGAGTATATTTTAAAACAGTAAATTGTTTTAATATTATTATTATTTACATATATCTTCATGTTTAGTTTGTTCAAATTGTTGATTTGCTTTATTTATTAAACAATTATTAATTGGTATGTTGCATAATTTAAGATTTGATCTTGTAAATTTCGATAGGAAATGATAATTTTGATTTTCAGTTGATACCATATCTTTAAATTTATCGTAATTATCCAATATTACATTTTGATTTCTTTCATCTTTGTGTTCCATCATTATAGTGAAATCTGCATCTTGTTTATTTATCATTTGATTATTCTCCATGTTGTTTATTAAATTTGATTGATAGTCTTTATCTAATTCTTCTAAAACTTTTGATTTCTCTTGTAATAAATATTCAATAATTTGAGAATAGTGATCTTGAACCATTGTTTTATTTTCATGATATTCATTTGTAATTTCATTTATTGCGTGTCTTGCTTTATCTAATATTAAATTATTACATTTAATATGTAAGTCTAAAAAAGGTAACACTTTTTCCCTGTATTCGTCCTTTATTTTCACTATTGTTTTGTGACCTTTATGATTATTTTTATTACAAATTGAACAAGTTCTGACATTGCAACTTGTACATTCATGTTTTAATAATTTATTATTATGTTCTGGACATTGGTTTGTCTCTGTTGTTATAGTTTCTGATGCATCAATTTGTTGAAGATCTGACATTTTATTTATTATGTTGGAACTTTTTTATTTGTAAAAAAAAACTTTATAATTTCAAAAAAAAAAAATTTTTTTTTTTTTTTTTATGTTTACAAAAAAAACACCCAAAAAAAAAAAAAAAAAATTTTTTTTTTTTTTAAATTTTTTTTTTTTTTTTTTTTTTTTTAAAAAATTGTATCAAAAAAAG
>JABXES010019303.1:0-11484 GCA_013375695.1 Dictyostelium brefeldianum | reverse complement strand
TTTTTTTTTTTTTTTTTTTTATATTAAAAAAAAATTTTTAAAATTAATTTTTTTTAAAAAAAAAAAAAAAATAAAAAAAAAAATTTTTTTTTTTTTTTTTTTTTCAAACCTCATCATCAATATCTAAAAATAAAAAATGATAACAAATAATTGTAATAATGACAAAGGTTATTTTGAATATAGTACAAAATATAATATTAAAGAAAAATTATTAAAAAGAATTGGAATTGATAGTAATGGATTTAAAATTACAACATTGGAAGATTTAGCAAATTTACAAATTCAATTTCAAAAAATGATACCATTTGATAATACAAATATAATTTTAAATGGATATAAAGAAGGAGAGACAATGGATATTGAGCAAATATTTTCAAGAATATTAGATGATGGATTAGGTAGTTACTGTATTCATTTAAATTTATTATTTGGAACATTCTTAACAGAGTGTGGATTTAAAATTCAAATTGTAACAGGTAAACAAGATAGTGAATTATATCGTTGTTTATGGTTTATACTTCATGCTGGTAATGTAATTGAATTTACTGATGGTAAATTATATTTCATTGATGTTGGGTTTGGATTTATGTCACCTTTTAAACCGATAGAATTAGGTAATGAAATTGGTGTTTCACAACCATCACATTTCCCATCACCATCAACTGAATATCGTGTTATTAAATTACATACAAATCAATATATATTTCAAGATAGACAAACTGCTGATGAACCATTTAAACCAATATTCCATTTTGAACTATCACCAATACCATTTGAATTATTAGATTCAAATAGTAGAAAATATGCTAATCGTGGTAAAGATTTCATACTTTTAATTAAAGTATTTAATAATGGTAATTTAATTTTATTTAAAGAGAAATTAGTTATATCATACAATATCAACCAAACCCAAACCATCAAAGATCAAGATGATGAAAATATACAAAAACTAATACGCACTAGTGAAGATAATAATAATAATTTAATATTAGTAAAAGATTGTAATAACTTTAATAATATTTGTAATTTACTTTTTAAATACGATAATAAAAATAATAAATTTATAAATTTTTAGAAATTAAACACAACATACTGGTGTTCTGAAATTTTACAAAATTAATTAAAAATTTTTTTTTTTTTAAAAATATGGAAAAAGAGATTTTTTGGTTTTTTTTTATTATTTTTTAATCCAAATTATTTTATATAATAAATTAATAAATAAAATAATGACAGATAAAGATAATAATAAAATGGATCATGATATTGAACCAATGAATAAAAAATATAAACCAACTAATGAATTTAGTTTAAAATGTCATATATCATCAGTTGAACAATATAATGAAATGTATAAACAATCAGTTGAAAGATCAGATGAATTTTGGGATGTTCAAGCAAAAAAGTTTTTAACATGGTTTTCAGGGTATACTGATGTATCAAGAGGTAATTTTAAAAATGGAGATATTGCATGGTTTTTAAATGGAAAATTAAATGTATCATACAATTGTATTGATAGACATTTAAAGGAAAAAGGAGACCAAGTAGCAATATTGTTTGAAGGTGATGAAGAAACGATGATTAAAAAAGTAACATACAATGAATTGTATTTACAAGTTAATAGATTAGCAAATTTATTACTTTCATTGGGAGTGGGTAAAGGTGATACCGTAGCAATATACTTACCAAATACACCAAGTGCAATTTATTCAATGTTGGCATGTGCAAGAATTGGTGCAGTTCATTCAGTTATATTTGCAGGATTTGGATATGAATCCATTGTATCACGTGTTCAAGATGCAAAATGTAAATTAATTATCACTGCTGATGAAGGTCAAAGAGGTGGTCGTTACATACCATTGAAACAAAAGATTGATCAAGTTGTTCCACTCTGTCCATCGGTAAAGAATGTATTGTTATTTAAAAATACAGGTAGAATTGAACCAAATGGTATGGGAGGTAATGTTGATGATTATAGATTTGATGAGACAATGGATATTTGGGCAGAGGAAGCAATGATGGATCAACGTCCATATTGTCCACCAGTTTGGTTAGATTCAGAAGATCCATTATTCATTCTTTATACAAGTGGTAGTACAGGTACACCAAAAGGATTAGTTCATACTCAAGCAGGTTACTTGCTATACGCATCTATTACACATCGTTATGTTTTTGATTATCATGATGGTGATATTTATGCATGTATGGCTGATGTTGGTTGGATTACTGGTCATTCATACATTGTTTATGGTCCATTGGCAAATGGTGCAACAACATTTATATTTGAAGGTACACCATTACATCCAACACCTGCACGTTATTGGCAAATGATTCAACGTCATCGTATTAATCAATTTTATACTGCACCAACTGCAATTCGTTCCCTTATGAAATTCCCTGTTTCATTTGTACAACAATCTGATAAATCATCACTTAGAGTACTGGGTTCAGTTGGTGAACCAATTAATCCAGAAGCATGGAAATGGTTTAATCAATATGTTGGTGAAGGTCGTTGCTCAATTGTTGATACATATTGGCAAACTGAAACTGGTGGTCATGTTGTAACCCCGTTGCCAGGTGTAACCTCAACTAAACCAGGTAGTGCTTCAAGAGCGTTCTTTGGTATTAAACCAGTTATATTAGATCCAAAATCTGGTATTGAATTATCATCGGAAACCTCCGATGTAACAGGTATCCTTGCAATTGGTAAACCATGGCCAGGAATTGCACGTACAGTATTTGGATCACATGCACGTTACATCACTACTTATATGACACAATATCCAGGCCATTATTTCACTGGTGATGGTGCTAAAAGAGATGTTGATGGTGATTATTGGATTGAAGGTAGAGTTGATGATGTAATTAATGTTAGTGGTCACCGTTTAGGTACTGCAGAACTTGAAAGTGCACTTGTAAGTTGTTCACTTTGTGCAGAAAGTGCAGTTGTTGGTTATCCACATGATATTAAAGGTCAAGGTATACTAGCATTTTGTATATTGAAAGAAGGTTATCAAGAAGATGAATCTTCCATTATAAACATGTTAAAAAAACAAGTTCGTACAATCATTGGTCCATTTGCAACACCAGATGTAATCATCATTACCCCATCGCTACCAAAAACTCGTTCAGGTAAAATCATGAGAAGAATTCTTCGTAAAATTGCTTGTCATGAATCTTCACCTGCTCAACTTGGTGATATTTCAACATTGGCTGAACCGGAAGTTGTTCAATATTTAATTGATAAAGTTTTAAAAGTAATTCCAAAAACTCATTAAAACAAATAAATAAATAAATAAATAACAATATATAAAGTGGTGTAGTTAATTGTGTAATTTGTTGTTTATTTCTTTTTTATTGAACATAATAATTCAGATTTTGTTAAATCAATTAAATTTGATAATTTTGGAATTGATTGTAAAAATTTAATTAATTGATCTTGATTTGAAAAACATAATTCTTTTTCTAAAAAGTTGAAATGAATTGATGGTTTATATGATTTTAACATTGCATCCAATATGTAAGTTCTAAGCTTATCATTTAATATTTTATCTAATATATATTTTTCCATGTTGAAACAAGATAAATATAATCTATTAAATTTACTATAATTCTTATTATAAACACTATAAATAATTTGAATTGTATTTTGAATAATTTCATTTGAAAATAATTCTTTATCAATTGTAATTAATAATGTTGACAAATCAGTTTCTGTAACAGAACAAATGGTAAATTAGTATGTATAAGTGGTGATGCTAATTAATCTATAGTGTTTATGATAGTTACCATCTTTATCTTTAATAACTAATAAATTGAATAATAAATCATATGATATAAATTCAATTTTATGATCAAGTTGAACAGATTGATTTTCCAATTGTAATGAACGTTGTAATTCTTTTACTTGTGATAAACATTGACCAAATTCAATAAATTCTGAATTTTCTAAACATATTCTTGCATTAATTTCATATACTTCCAATGTGAATTTATTTCTTATATTTTGAACCATTAAATCTTGTCTAATCGATTTCAATTGATCCAATGTGTAATTAAAGTTTTTAGTATTTTGATATTTTCTAATCAACTTTGGAAACCAAGTTTCTAAAATATCAATTGGTCTAACTCTTAATGGATCTGCTGCTGTTGTCAATCTTACATATGCTTTTTCATAATCTTTACATAATCCTACAATTGATTTAACTGATTCATTATTTGTTAAGTCTAATTTAGTTGATTTTGTTGGTGTTGTTATTACATTGGTATTGGTGTTATTGTTGGTATTATTATTATTATTAAATTTAATTGGTGATTGTTGTGTATGTTGTTGTTGTGGTTGTTTTGGAGAATCTACAAATTTTAAAGGACCTTTTTGTTGTGGTGATGAAGTTGTTGGTGAATTTTGAATATTTCTATGATTATTGTTTGTTTTTTGAATTGGAGTTGATGGATTTGGTGATGAGTATGGGGTTAAATCTTCAATTTCTCTTCTTTTTTGAACTGGTGTTGATAAATCTGACCTTTGATGTGGTTTATGTGATTTTTGTGGTGGTTGTTGTTGAGGTGATGATAATTTAGCGAATCTTGCAGACATAACAGTTGAAGGTGTATCATGACCATCTTGATGAAGTTGTTGTTGTGATGGTGATTGATGTGGTGATTGGTGTGGTGAACTTCTCTTCTTTTCACTTTCAATGAAATCTCTTAAATCACCTTTGGCCGGTGTATTATTTGAATTATTTCCACTGTTATTATTATCTCTTTGTGGCGAATTACTCTTTCTCTTTTCACTTTCTATTAAATCTCTTAAATCACCTACATATTTACCACTTTGTGTTGGGGATTGATTATTATTATTATTATCATGTTGTTGTTGTGGTAAACCTTTTCTAAAGAATATATCCTCTTTTGTACGTTTTTGTTGTTGTTGAGGTGATGATTGATATTGATATTGATTATGTTGTTGGTGATGATTATTATTATGATGATTATTATTATGTTGATTTTGTTGATATCTTTGTTGTGAAGCAGTTCTATAATTACTGCTATTGTTATTAGTAAATCTATTATTCAATGATCCTGGATTTCCACTAACACCTCTATGAGGTGATTGATATTGACCACCATCTTCTTCCTCTTCATCTTCTTCGTCTACCTCTTCCTCTTCATATTCTTCTTCTTCTTCTTCTTTATCCTCTTCATCATCATCTTGTTGTCTTTTTGGAGGAGTTTTATGTGATTTTTGTTGAATTGGTATTTGTATTGTTGTTTTTTTACCCATTTTATTTGCTAAATACTTTGATTTAATTGAAGATTTTGGTGTTAAAATATTCTTTTTTAAAGGTGATTCTCTTTTTACTATATTACTGTTATTGTTATTGTTACTATTGTTATTATTACTGTTATTAGTATTATTACTGACACCACCATCTGATATAATTAAACTTTCTAATTTTTTAATACTATCATCTTCTTCATGAGTACTTGATAATTGTGGTGATTGTTCATTTTCTTCATCTTCTTCTGTTATCTCTATCCATGATTTACTCCCAAAAATTGACATGTTTAAACAAACACACTTGTATATTACTATTACAAATTTAAATTGCACATCAAAAAAAAAAATTCAAAAAAAATTCAAAAAAATTAATTTTCATTTTTTCATTACTAAAAATATAAAAAAATCAGTACTCTGATTTATTTATATTTAATTGAATTTATATTGGTATTATATTTATTTTATACTATTAGTATTTGTGCAAACAAATACTATTTTTTTATTTTTTTATTATTTATAAATTTTTTATTATTTTTAAATATATTTAAATTTTAAAAATGGATCATTCACACCAAACAGATTATAAATCAAAATTGCAATACCTACCCAATAATTGTTGTAAATAGCATGACTGTTTTAAAAATGAGGACTATCATATAAAACTATTATCCAATCTATAATCATGATAATGGTTTGGTGGGGGTTATGTGTTCTTTTTTTACTACCACAAAAACGTTAATTAATTTTATCCTTTATTAAAACTACTTCAAATTTGATTTTCGGTTATAATAATAATAAAAGTGGTGGTTTATCATATAAAATATTGTCGTGCTTTTAGTTTTTCAAAGAGGACAATTTTACATCTCTTTGGGAGTTCTTTTTTCACAACAAATTTACAAAACAGATATTTTATTTTTTTAACAATAATATGATAACCACCACTTTTTTTTATTATTATCACAATATTACATCAAATCAAGAACATCCGCCAATCAAAAATTAAAAATATTTTTCAAAAAAAAAAAAATTAAAAAATTAAAAATAATTGTTAGAAAATCAAGATTTATCCTCATTAAAATGATGATCATTTATTTTTATTTCTCTTCATTAATAAAAAAAAGCAAAAACACATAAATATATAAATATATAAATAAATAATATACATATATAGAATGAAATTAATTTTAGTATTAATTTTTATTGTTCAATGTTTTATATCAGTTACACTGTATGTATAACATAAAGAATATAATGATTATTATTAGTTACTAACTAACTAGTATTATATGATATAGTTGTCAAGATTTATCAAATAGTTATTATTATAATGAAGATCAAACTATTGAAATATTTGGAGGTGGTTCAACATTGAGTGAAAATCCTGCACCAAATGTAACTTGGGTAACATCTGATCAAACATCAACATTATTAACTGATTGTGTTGAAAATGTACCAATTGGTGAACATTACTTTCAAGGTCCACCAATATGTACATTAACAAAATCACAAACATTAACTCCAAATGCAATTGCTAATTTCATATTCAAAGTACCAATTGGTGATAAACCTATAACTGGTAAAAATGTTTCATTAACATTTGCAGTTCAAAATATTACATCTGTTACAAATAATGCAACACATATTACAATCAATGCAGTTGCTTTATTACCAAGTTCCGGTTTAGCATCAATTGAAAATGGTATGACACTATCTTGTAAATTCATTAAAGATGATAATGTAACAATTGTTACTGAACAATTATCAAATTGTGTAGTAGTTACAAAATTCAAAATTTGGGTTTGTCCAACTGTAAATCCAACACTTTTAAAAAATACATATACAGTTACATACACATACCAATATCCAACAGAATTAAAGTCATCAACTTTTATTAAATCGCCAACTCCACCAGTTGTCTCTTCCTCTTCATCATTTTCATCAGATGATGATTTCTCATCTTCTTCAAAAATTGTATTCTCTTTCATCTTATTAATTACTTCTTTATTAATATCATTTTGTACATTATATTTAAATTAATAATACCAAACAACAAGATACCATTATTATAAAAAAATAAAGTGCCGCATAAAAAAAACTAAAAAATTTTTTTTTTTTTTTTATATGGATGGTGTATTATCCTTGGGAACCACACCAATAATATTAAACAACAACAACAATAATATCTATATTGAAATAGCAACTTCTGTTGCAATAGATAATTGATAAATCTTAATTTAAACTAAAAACCAAAGATTAACTTTAAAATATAAATTCCTATTTATACAATAAACAATAACACAACAAACCAAATAGTAATATAATACTAAACACAAACCAATGAAATAAAAAGATTTAAAATAAACAAATAAGTTTCTGAAATGTACTTATTGTAATTTACATGTATATAATAAACAAAAATACCTTTTAATTTATTTTATTTTAAATTTATAATTAATATGATTTATAACCATTTGATCAGTTATAATGAAACCAGTTTCATCATTTTCACATAATGAACCAAATGAATTTAATAATTGTTTTGTGTTTGTTGAAATTGAAAGATTTTTACTATATTGAAAATTTGATAGTTTTAATGAAGTTGCATTACTTTTTAGATTTATACAACATTGATCATTGGATTTATTCATTAAACTCTTCCATTCTTCATATTCAATACATTTAAATCCATAATGTGATTTAAATACATTTAAAATTTCACTAGATTGAATTGGATAACTAATTATATTATATAAACTGTTATTGTTATTATTTGAAGACCAACATTGTTTACTTAATATTAAATTTGTTATATTACTAGATACCCAATTAATTGGATTTATTAATAACAATGAATCGGAAATTAAAGGATATGCTTTTAATGAATAACATGCTTGAAGTAATAAATGAATAAAATCACTTTCATGACCAATACCTGATTGATGATTTGCAAATATAGCTGGTGGTCTAATTGTTATTGATTTAAATCCATATAATTTTGAACTGTTAATTAAAATATGTTCTGCAACTACTTTACTTTGCATATATCCAGTTTTAAGTTTATCAATATCTTGAATTGATGGTACAATACTTTCAAATTCATCACATGGAAATTGTTCATACAAATCGTTGAAACTTGGACCAACAAACACATATATGGTTGAAATTGTTACAATTCTAATTGGATTTACATTTGATATTGATAATTTAATACATTCTTTAACACCATCAACATTAGAAGTTTTATTTGATAAATAATCAGATTCTAAACTAATATCAGCACCAGAATTTATAATTAAATTTACATTGTTTGATAATGTTTGGTATCTCTGTTTATCAATTCCAAATTCATTTAAAGATAAATCACCAACTATAACAATAATCTTTGATAATTGGTGTTTTGTTAAATCATCATAAAGTAAATGATGTTTTAAATTTGAAATTACTTTGTCAATTGGATTAAATGATTTATTCTTATTTCTAACTAAACAATATACAGTTTTACATTTTGATTGTTTCAACAAATTTGATAATAAATAACTACCAAGAAATCCAGTTGATCCTGTTAAAAATACAATTAACTCTTCTTCATCAACATGTTCTTCTTTTTGATTAAATGATTTATATCCAATTGTTGGTTTTAATGAATTACCAACAATATTTATTTCATTTTTCCAAAATTCAATACCTTTTACTAATGGATGGTTGTTGTTTCTTTCAAATGAACCATTGTTATAATTTAAACAATTGTTACTGTTTTTACTACTATTTTTATCAACTGCATTTTTAACAATTGAAATTGAATCTTTAATTGTTTTAGTTTGAAGTTTTTGAATTGAAATAACATTTGGTATTGAAAGTTCATTTGAAATAGCATTTTTTAAATTTACTATTACTAAAGAGTCTGCTCCATAGTCAACCAATTTGATATTTTGATTAATCATTGATGAATCAATTGACAATAATTCTGATATTTTGTTTATGATCATTTCTGATATTGTATCTTTGTTATCTTGTAAATTGATATTGTTGATGTTGGTCATCTGTTTATTTCGTTTTGTAAT
This sequence comes from Dictyostelium brefeldianum, assembly GCA_013375695.1. Classification (NCBI taxonomy): domain Eukaryota; phylum Evosea; class Eumycetozoa; order Dictyosteliales; family Dictyosteliaceae; genus Dictyostelium; species Dictyostelium brefeldianum. The sequence goes on along the minus strand of JABXES010019303.1, from coordinate 2,145 downwards.
GTTTAATAGATAATCAAACTTTAATGATAATGATTCTTGTGGTATTGAAAAATCATTTCTAAAATTACAAATTAAACTGTTTGTGCATTTTAATTGATTTTGAAGTTGTAAATCCAATGATCCTAAAATTGTATTTGTTGAAATTGGTAAACATCCTTCACCTTTTAACATTTCAGCAATTGACTCATTACGCGATACAAAACCAGTTGATTTAATATATCCATAATTTACACAAATTGAAGGTAATCCAATTGAAACTCTATATTGTGATAATGAATCTAATACATTACATGTAGATACATAACTACATTGTTTAGATGATCCTAAAATTGATGCAATAGATGATGCCATTACAAAATTAATTAATTTCCAACCTCTACTAATAGATTGATTATGTAAATTAATTGCACCCATTGTTTTTGCACCATGTGATATATTTAAATGATTCATTGAAATTTCATTTACATTACAAGCAATTTGAGTGAACGCATAATGAAATATTGAATCAATATTTGTAATATCAGGATTATCCGATAATATTTCTGAAATTGATTGATCAACTAATTCAGTATTACCAATATCAACACTTTTAAAATGAAATTTAATTTTTTTTTTCAAAACTGTTTTACCAATTAAATATTCCAATTCCCATTTCAATGATGATTTTGATAATATAATAATGTTTTCAATAGAGTCTAAAGAATTAAACTTTACAATCCATTTTAATATTTCCAATACAATACCAGTTTGACCTGTAATAATTATATTTTTACCCAATACTGATTGTTGAATATGATAATCTGATTTTAAAAATGGTGAGATTTTAAAACTATCTAATTTTTCAAGTTTCAATGGTTTACAAACAGTTGTATCATGATTATCATAATTGACTACAATTTTACCAATATGTATTCTTTCATTTATATATTCAATTGCTTGTTTAATATTTTCACTTGAATATTCAATGATTGGAATTAATTTTAATTGTTTACTTTCAATTGCATTTGATATTATTTTCAAACAATCTTTGTATACTGGTGTATCCAACAATGAAAATAATTCAATATTATGATATCCAAAATTAAATTTAAATTTGTTATAATCCATATATTCATTTGAATTTAAATGAGTTATAGAAAGGTCTACAATTCTTCCACATTTATTTAGACATTTGAAATTTGAATCCATATAATCACTTGATGATATAGTGTTTAATAATAAATCAATACCACCACCTTTACTTTTACCACTTGTTAATTTCATTATTTTTTGTTTAATTTGTTTAACATAATCTTTATTTCTTGTTGAATAAATACCAGATATCAAATCACCATAATTATCAATTAAATATTGTTGTTTATCAACAGAACCAACTGTACAAAATATTAAACCTTTATGTTGTTTCCATTTTAATATTTCCAATGATGCAAGTCCAACACCACCTGTTGCAGAATGAATTAAAATTGATTCATTTGATTTCAATGATCCAACATTATAAAAACTATGATATGAAGTAATATAAATTGCTGGTATTGAAGCTGCTTGTAAATGAGTAATGTTTTTTGGTTTATGATAAATTTGATCAACCTGTGAAATTGTATGATCTTCATTTCTAAATTGGCAACCATAAACAAGATCACCTACTTTAAATTCAGAACTATCTGATTCTGAACCAATTCTAGTTACAATACCTGAAATATCACTAATAGTTAATGTATCACCCAATAAATATATATCAACTACTCCAGAATATATTAAATAATCTTTATAATTTATACCTCTTGCAAATACTTTTACTTCAACTTGATTTGCTTTTAATTGAGCTTGTTTAATTGTTAATTGATGATCATATGATAGATCGAACTTTGTAATAATGTTATCACTATCATTTGATTCAAATGAATTTGAAATATAGTTATTTGATAATTTTGTTTCATTTTTATATCTTTCAAAATAAACTATATGATTTTTAATAATAAATTCTCTTTGAATATGTACTGTTGGATCAACCAATATATTAATGATTTTTGATACATTTGTATTTCTATTTGATGTATCTTGAAAAGAAATTGAATCAAAATTTAATGTAAATAATTGTAATTGTTTAAATTCATCAAAATATCTTGCAGCACCAATTATTGATGA
>JABXES010019296.1:0-11487 GCA_013375695.1 Dictyostelium brefeldianum | reverse complement strand
CCCCCCCCCCGTAAAATGATATTAAATAATATAAAACAAACATACACACCATATACACATAAACACACGCACACAAAAAGATCTTTGTGATACCAAATTTTACATGTTGTATAACCATATACTCATATGCTCATATATGTATATGGTTATTTTTATTTTTATCTGTACATTCGCAAACAAAATGGTATTGTGGTGTGGTGTGTTGTGTTATTAGATATCTACAAACATTGTGTTTTTTTTTTTTTACTTTGTGTCAAAAATCATTACATAAAAATATGTGTATATATCACATTGTAATTGAATTCAATTCTTCACCATAGTGTAGTTATACAAATATTTATAATAATTATTATAAATTTGGTTTTAAACAGATATTTATTCGCAATTATAAAATATTTTTTTTTTATTGTTTTAAACAACCTTAAAAAAAGGAATCCTGGTAAACAACAATTTTTTTAAATTTTTTTTTGCTTGGTTGAAAATGTTTTAATTATTTGATATAAATTTTTTCAAAAGTCTGGGTGTAGCCTTTTTTAAAAAATAAAATAAAATGGTCCAAAGTTTAATTGATGATTTAATAGGATGTAAAGAATGTGATCAATGGTTTGACAATTTACAACCATTAAATTGTTGTAATAGTAAAATTTGTTTAAATTGTAAACATTATTGTGATGATAATGCAACAGGAAGCAATTTATCATCATCAACATCTTCAACAGTTATAGCACCACAATCACCGCTACCATCTATAGATAAATCAATTGAACATTTATATACGAGTTTTTTATCAGTTAATTCATGTTATTCAATTGGATTAGGTACATCATTTGACAATGATAGTGATAATGATGGTGATGAATATAACGAAACATTTGAACATATTGTATTACCAACAGATACAATTCAAGGATTGTCAATTAAATATGGTTGTTTAATTGATGAATTAAAATCAATTAATAAATTAAATAATAGTATTGGTAGTAGTGGTTCAATTACAAAATCAATACTATTAATACCAAGTAAACCAAATCAAACTAGACAACAACCATACGAAGTTTTATCAAATAAAGATATCGTAGATATTTTAAAAAAGAATTTAATCACTAAATTCATTAAAAAATCAAAATGTACAGATAATCAAAAAGTTGAATTATATCTAGAGAAACATTCTTATGACTTTTTTAAAGCACTCGTAGATTATAATAATAATAAACAAATTGAAATTCAACAACAACAATCACAATCACAACAACAACCTCCACAACTTGACAGACAACAACAAAGAGAAGAAGTATTTAAATATCAAGAATTTACATTTGGTTCATCTCCATCTGAAACACCAACTCTTGGCAATCAAAATAGTAATAATAATAGTAATAATGTAAATAATAGTATCAACAATGATGATAATAATAATAATAATGAAAATAATAATAGGAATTTATTAAATAATAGTGACTTTTTAATTAAATCATATCGTGAAAAATATTCAGATATTCCTAAATCTACAAAATTACATAATATAAATAAACCATCAATAAGGAAAGCACAAAGAGCTTGTTGTGCATTTTTTTAAATAATTAAATTGTGTTTTTGTTTTTGTTTTTATTTAGACTTTTGAAAATTTAACAGGTTTATCTTTTTTAGATTTCTTCTTTGAAGCAACAAATGATGGAATAAAAGCAAATAGTGAAAAGAAAGCAGCAATAATACACATTATCCAACCGATATAACCAACAAATTTTAATTCAATTGTATCTGATTTTGATGTACCATAAAAATCTTTACAATATGTGTCATCATCTTCGAAACCTTGTGAATCATTAATACAGAATGGATCATCCTTTTTGAAACCTTGACTTTGAATTCTAAAAAATTGAAAGAAACCTGCCAATATAACTGCAAATGATAAAAATTGAAATATAGATGTAACAATTACACCAACTCTTTTAGCAGTAAATAATGTAATGAATACAGCAATAGCAGCAACACATGATAAACCAGTACCAATAACAATTAATGCAAGTGTAATTGCAAATACTTCTTGTATATTATCCCATTCTAAATCTTTATATTTTACTAAATCTGATTTATCACCTTCTGAATATATAATACCACTCTATAATTATCAATTATTTAATATATTAATATCAAACAATTTTATTTAAATCAATATATAAAATATATACATACATCAGTTATAACACCATCTTTTATTTTATAACCATCCCAATAGTATAATGTTGAAACTATATCATCTTCATTTGTGAAATTATTTCTTCCAACTACATACCAAGGGAATGATAATGATAAAACACCAAAGGCTACAACTAAAAGTGTTAAGATTAATGAAAAAATTAACGGACATCTTTTAACCATTTTTTTATTTGTATATTTAATTTTTGTTTACGACTGAATAATATATTATTATTTTATTTTATTTTATTTAACTGTTATTTGTTTGATTGTTTATTTTGAAATGATGAAATATTATTATTAAATTTTGTATTTAAATACAAAAAATAAAAATAAAAAAAAATCAATTTAGACAATCATACTCATCAAGTTATAATTAATTCTCGTTACCTCATATATTATAATAAAACTATACACAAATTATTGTAATCATATTTTTTTTTGAAAAAATAAAATAATATAACTCAAAAGTGTGAGTAAGTATGAAAATATAACTTTTAAAAATAATCATTTTAAAAAAAAAAAAAAAACAAAAACTATTTTTATTTTTTGTTTAGGACACACACGCCGTTTTACAACAATGGTATGACATGTCATATATTAGTCTGATTACGTTTTCAATTGTATATTCCATTGAAAAAAAGTTGACTTTTTGTTAATTGAAAATAAGTCAGAAAAGCACCAACGTTTTTTTATTTTTTTCAAATTTTTCGATAAACAACTGCCAATTCAATAACAAATGAAACAATTAAATAATGTTATATTAAAAGAAATATTTATTTATTTATTATATAAATGTAAATTTAATGATATATTAGAATATTCGTTTATATCAAAATCGGTATTTAAATTATTTCAAAATATAATTTCAACAAGAGGCAATATCACTGAAATTATATTACCAATTAAAACATTGTATGAATATATTCAAACATGTGACGACGATGATAATAGTCATTTAAAATTAATTCAATTGGATAAAATTGAATATATTAAAAGTAGTAAAAATAGTAAAAAAAGATACGAACAAAAAAGATCAACATCATCATTATATCAAGAAAATAGAATATTAGCATTGGATAATAACTTTAAAATCAAACAATACTTTACAATGAAATGTAAAAATTTAAAAACCATACATTGGATTGATAAATTCAAGTTATCTGAAAACACAGAATTTACAATTGATCAATCATTGAGTGGTTTTTTTAAATTTGATTCTTTATCAATACTTTGGAATTCAAAATGTAAACCAATTTCAAATGATATTGAAGCACATGAATTGAAATCACAGTTCAATCATTCAGATTACAAATATTCATTTAAATTTTTGGATAATTATAATAAAGATCAAACTGGTAATAGTACATTAATTAAAAAATTAATTATATCAACAACTAGTGCACAAAAAAAACAAACTACATACCCAGTTTATAAATTGGATGGTATTTTAAATAATTGTAAATTTATTCAATCAATTAAATTTATTGATCATCCAACACCACCTTCATTTTTAAATCAATTATTATCAAATCCAAATTCAAGAAATTCATTAACATCATTATCAATTGGTATTGATGAAACATTTGATAAAGATTCATCTGTCCATTCAATTGTAAATGTAGAAGAAAGAGATAACTTTATAAACAATTTATTTTCATCAAATGAAAATCAATTAAAGAAATTAATAATTTCAGGAATTAGAGTAACAGATTTAAAAAGATTCACTCAGTCAATTGTAAATGGTAATGTAAATCAAACATTGGAAACAATTGGATTATTTAATGGTAATATACTTTTGAAGGGTATAGCACAACTAGTGGTATTAAACATGTAAAAATAGTTTTTGGTTATCCAATGGGTCATATGAGATCAAACTCTACCTTATTTGTTGAAAGATTAAGTGCATTTTATAGAGATGGAAATACCATTCAAAACTTGAAAACCATTACAATAATAGATCCAATGCGTACAGTGTACAGTAGAGACGAAATACTTGTATATTTAAAATCAATAGGTGTAAAATTATTTTATCAAACTGATAATATTTATTAATAAATATATTTAATTATATCGTTAAAGAAAAGATTTATTAATTTTATTTTATTTTTATGTTGGCAGTTGATGTTAATTTTGGACAATCTAAATGATTATAAAGACTACCACAGCTTGAAAAAGGAGAAGAACATACATAAAATGGGTGGCCTAATTTATTACACCACAAAGCTATTTATTTGTTGTCGAGGTTAATTTTGGACAATTATCTAAATGATGATCAAAACTACCACAACTTGAACAAGGAGCAGGGCATACATCAGATGTGTGTCCAAATTTATTACAATTAGTGCAAGGAGTAACCATTGTTTTATTTAATGTATTTATATAGTGGTTTGTATTATATAACAAATTGAATACCAAACAATCTGAATTTATATAACCATGTATGTGATTTTTTTTTTTTGAAATTTCTAAAAACCATAAATTTGAAAAAATAGGTGAAAAAAATAAAAATCAATTAATTTATTATATGAATTAAAATGATTGAAACAAAATGTTTAAACTAAATAAATATCTGCATATTTAGGAAAATAAAGTTTGTACATACTATAAGATATTTATTTATTTATTTCCTTTTTAAAATTCATATAAAATGGTTAATTAATTTTTAATTACAAAAAAAGGAATATTTATTTTAATTAACAATCAACTTTAAAAACTTCATATTCATCAACTTTGAAAATACGTTTACCTTTACCTTTAGAATCATAATAACTTTCAAAATAAGATAATTTGTTTACATTACAATTATTTGATATAGTTAAATTTTTACCTAATAATCCAAATACAGGTCCATACAATGAATTTGAATAAATTGATTGGTTTGGTGAGTTTTCTTCTTTTTTAATAATTGATGGTGGTAAATTTGCCAAATCAAATAAAAATAAATTATTATCACCAAGGTATTGAGTAGATAATGACCAATTTCTACTAGTATATCCACCAAATACATTATCACCTGATCTAATAATTGTTATAGTTGATCCTTTAAAATCACAATGTTCATGAAATCTCTTTGATTCAAAATTATGTTCTGATGCCTAACAGTAGTATTATTTATATAATTTAGTATAACAAATTATTGTTTTAATTTATACAATTGTATCTACTTACTCTAAATAATAAATTTGCTTTTTTAATATGAATTCTACTTTTTATCAATTTAATTAAATCATTTGATAATTCAAAAGTTAAAATTTTAGATTGATAAAAATGATATGGATAAATTAATTCTTTCAAACCATTTAAACAATAAAAATCAGCTTCTGTATATAATTCTGATCTGATCTTTTCACATGTTGGAATATTGGTTGTATCACCTCTTAGATAATTTAATATAATTCTAAAATGACTTGCATCTCTTTAAATATTAAAAGATATATTAATATATTATATACTTGTTATTTAAAAATGATCTACAATTATACATACCTATCTACAAAAAATGTTTTTGGTTTACCAGGTTTTTCGGATCTAATTGAATTCATATTAAAATGACCAGAGAATAGTATATCAAAATAAGAATATTTTTCATTTACTAAAGTTGCTTTTGTTGTGTAAAATTTAGTACCACCTACATTTACTATTATTTGTTCAATATTTGAAATTGTGTTATTTAAATCTTGTGATTGTGATTGTTGTTGATGTTGTAAATTATTTACACTATATTCATTATCATTATAATTATTATAATCTGAACATAATGAAGATGAAGAAGAATTTATTATTGAAGAATATTCATTTTCATTTTCTACTGTTTGTAATTTAATTGATATAGAACTTTGATTTAATTCATTAACATAACTCGACATTTTGTTACTGTATTACTAATATTAATCTACCAATGAATATATATTTACAATGTATAAATAAAAATAAAATAATTATTTCGTAAAAAACAAAAAATAAAGTTTATATGTATCATTATTATTAAATAATTAAAGAAAAAATAAAAATTTGTAAAGAAAACTGTTTTACCACACCCCATTTCTTTTTTATTTTAAAAAAATTATTTATTTACGATTTATTGTGTGTAAGTGTGCAAGCGTGTCAATGATATTATTATATGTGCTGTTGTTTATTATAATTAATTTTTTTGTTTTTTACTTCTTGTTTGAATTGGTGATATAGCAGTAGTAGTAGGTTTTTGTTGTTGTTGTTGAGTATCATCATTATTATTATCATTATCCAATGTTCTCTTTTTACTTGGTTTTGATACTGTTGTTGATGTTGTTGTATTTGTTGTTACAATTGATGGATTTAATAATTGTTGTTTAACTATTATACTATTTACAAGCGTAAATAGATGAGTTGAAATTTCAATAGTGAATTTACCTTTTGTTGCAATTGCAGATTTTGAATTTACAATATAATTTAAATCAATTAATTTACCAATACTAAATAAATGACTGATTACATTGTAATGGCCATTTGTAATGACAACATTGATAACAGATTTACCAAGTGAAAATTGATAATCAGGGAATGTTTCAATGATCAAATCAAATAAATCACAATGACCATTAACCAATGACTCTTTAACAATTAAATTTGGTGATAATGGTGATAATGCAGATGTTTTACCATTTTCAATAAATAATTGAGGTTGATTTTTTAATAAATAATTTGCAATTTGAACATAACCACCTGTAAATACCTCCATAAATAAATGATGTTGGTTTGGTGTTACTTCAAATTCATCAAATAAAAATTCAACTATATCCAATCTATTAAATAGAATTGCATCACCAAGCAATGTATTAAAATCAATTTTATCTTGAAATATATGAGTATAAAATTCTTTCCATAATTGAATATTGCAATATTGAGTAGCTAAATTTTCAATATTTTCCATATTTGTATCTCTACTTCTAAAACGATACATATGTTGATTATTTGGAGTAAAAACTGGTGGTTTAGAATTTTCAACTTTATAATAATTTATTAAATACTCTGGATAACCCAACTTGAATAACTTTAATGCACCATCTAATATAGTTGAATTTTTCATTGCAGCATCATACTTTGTTTGTTTTTGTTGATATTTTAATTTATCCATTGCTTCGATTTGTTCATTTGCATTTGTTTTATGACCAATCTTTCTATTATTATTTAAATGTGAAAATAGAGTAAACAAATTTGCATCCAATGAAATTTCAATTAAACTTTCATTTAAATGATCAATTACATCATGATTAATTTGATATTGTTTATTAACCAATTTAACCAATTCAATTAAATCATGTTCATTATATTCAATTTGATTGTTATTTGATAATCCACCTTTTTGATAATATTGTTTTAATGAGATGATACAACTTTTAATTAACAATAATAATAAATTTGAACCAAATGATACTAATAATTGATTGGTAATTAAATATTCAATAAATTTAATTTCACCACTGGCAATTGGGTTGATATCAGGTAATTTAATTGACTCTACTGGTACTTTATTTACAATTGATAATATTGTAGCAACATTTTCAATACTCTTTTCTGAACTTGTAATTGAATGATTTAAAATTGAATCAAAAAAGAAGTTTTCTAAATTATAAATTGACAATGTAAATTCTCTTTGTATACCACTTTTAACTTGTTTAACTAAACTTGGCGATTTAATATTTGATGAATTTAATAAAGATGATTTATTAATTGATTGAATATCCAATGATGTATAAATTAAAATTGATTCTTCGATTGAAGGTGGTAAACCTGTAAATAATTTATCATCACAATTTGTACCAGATTGAAATGCATTTTGACTACCACAATTAAACATATATACTAAATATTGGAAATAATGATAGGGTAATGAAAATAATTTTGTAAATTCGTCAGTATGTTGAAATAACCAATTTACCAATTTAACTTTTTCACCATTACTTAATCTATATGGAACGATATTATTAAAATTATCATTTGGTGTATGTTGAAATTGGAAAAAGAATTCTAATTTACCAAAATCAATTTCACCATTAATTTTACAATTACAACCATTTAGACAACACTTGGTAATGATTTTGTTTTTAAAATGATTTACTTCACTATCCAATGTAGGTTCACAAATTAATGCAAAGAATTGATTTGAATTATTTTTAATCCAATGAATAAATAATTGTTTAAAATATTGATTTGAATCAATTAATTTATAAATTGTTTCAACTGTTGAATATTTAACTAAAATTGAAAACATTGAATCCCATGGAATTGGAAACAACTTTTCATCAATATTTTTACCAGTAACCAAATTAATAAATTCAATTAACTCTTCATCTGATAATGATTTTAATTTTGATTGAATTTTTAATTGTCTTTTTAAATTTGTTTCTTCAATTGTTGATCCTGGTTGTTCTTGTGTTGCTGTTAATCTCTGTGGTATCATTGATCTTGTAAATTTAAATTGACCTTTATTTACATTTGTATTTGTTTCATGTTTTGCTTGACAATCTTTATAAACTCTTTTCAATACTTCAAAACCATCTTTTGAAAATGTTAAAAATGTATCTGTGAATAACATTGTTTCATTTTCAAAATTTGGAAATAATTTTGAATAATTTGTTGAAATTAAAGTTAAGTCACTACTACCACTGAAAAATATACTATCAATGTAGTATTTTGAAAATTGAATTGGTATTAAATTTGTTGTTGATGCTTTACTAAGACCATATCTTTCAATTAATTGGCTGGTAGATGAAAGAGTTGTATCTTTTTCTTCTTTCATTTCATTTGATATTTTCTTTAGTGCTGATACATATTTTGTACCTTTACCTCTGCGCGATCTTAATGATATTAATTCATCATTTAATGCAAGGAATTTGATATAATTTGCATCATAACCAATATTAATAGTATTATTTGGTACATACTTGTAAAAGCTATCATAATGATAATAATCATTCAATAGGAATACGGCAATTAAACTTTCATCCAATATTTGAATTAAACTTGATGGTGATTTAGAATTTTGATCATTTTTATATTTTACAATTAATTGTTCAATCGATAAATTTAATTTCTCTCTAATGAATTTTAAATTGTTTGCTAAATCTAGTTTTGCTTTACTATTATAGGTCATTGATCTACGTCTAATTGCATTATATCTATTTGATGTATTAAATATAATTGATTGTAAACCACTATCTATTTTATTATCTAAACTATTTGCTAAATCTTTTTTATTTCTTGGGGATGGACGATTATAATTATAGTTGTAATAATTTGCATGGGTATTAAAGGTGAGTGAATTTTTAATTAATCTTGATTCTGTATATCCATTTAATCCATTTACACCCAATAAATATGATGCAACTTTTAAACTTGAGCATTTAATTGAATAATCAATTAAATGATTATTAATTGGTCCATCAGTACTGCCAGTTGTTGGTAAACCCCATTCTTTAATAACCACTTCAACACCACCATATAATGTAATGAATTTATCTAATGCATATACTGAATCTAATTTAATTGATTCAAATATTAAATCTACTTTTTCTAATTCTTTTCTCTTTTTTGAAAATAATACTTGATAAACTTGATTGTTTGTGCATTTTTCAATTAACTTGCTAATTGATTCTTCTGTTATATGAACGTTTGTTCCTTTGGAATTTACTTTATCTATAATCATTGAATATTGTCTATTATCCAACATCCATTCTAATGATGTGATAAAGTTATAATCTAATCTTTTATCAATAGTTTCCCATCTTGAATTTAAATATTCACCTGTCTGCAAATTTGATAAAATAATATTTCTAACAAATTTATTTCTCCACACTTTAAAAAATAATTTAGAATTGTCAATTTCTCCTTTCATTTATTTATTTATTTGTTATTTGTGTGTGACTTTTTAAAAAAATTGAAAAAAAAAAAAAAAGTTTTTTTGATTGCATGACATTTTAAAAAAAAATAAAAAAATTAGATATTTATTTTATAATAATTCTTAGAAAAATGAAATTGTTTGTATATATTTATTTTACAGTAATTTAATCAGTAAATGCGATTATCTGAGATTCATTTCTTGATCTTTGAAAATTCATCTTTAGTTTTACTGTATGAAGTTTTCCAAAATTCAGTAAATGAACTATTTGTAGAATTTAATGAGAATGAATCATTTTGATCATTGTTTGCTGAAACAGATTTAAATGACAAATTTGATTTTGATAATGTTAAATTTGAAATTGTATCTGAGATTATAAATAGTTTTAAATTAGTATACTAAAATAAATAGTTTTATTAAAATTACAAATAATCTTACTAATGATTGTCATGTTGTGTATATTGTTTATTAATGAATGAATGAATAATTTTAAATTTGTTTAAATAGTAAAATTTTAATTGAATTTATTATAATTTAATATTTGTATATGGTTAATAAATACAAAAATAAGTAGATGTACATACAATCCACAATTAAAATTTTATTATTTTAATAAAAATAAAACAAGATAATTTATATTTAAACATGGTGATGTGTGTATAAAAGTGGGGTTATTTGTAAAGTGGTATTAAAATCTTTATAAATATTTTAAGTCATATCATATTATCGTAATTGTGTTTGTTGTTTTTAATTATAATAAGACTAATTAATCAAATAATAAGCCGTTTTTATTTTATGTTTTATTTGTTATTGAAAAAGGAAAAAAGTTAATATTTGTATTTTTTTTTTGTATTGTTGTTGTTATTATATTTTTTTATCTTAATGTTGAAAGTGTTAATGGTTTATATGGTGAAGTATTATTATTTGGTGATGGTGAAAATATTAAATTATTTGATAATTTTCTATTTGAAATTGTATTCTTTGGGCTGATACCTATTGAAATGTTGTTGCTGTTATTTGTAATATCTTTTAGAGGAGTAATATTAACTGTTTTGCTTATGCTACTGATACTGCTAGTGGAGGTAGTGGTTGCTTTAGTTGGAGTAGTAGATACTAATACACGTTTGAAAGGTGATTTTTTAATACCAGTTGGTGAAGTAACTCTATTACGAGCAGGTGATGATGACTGAGTTGAGCCACGAGCAGGTGAACCATTTAATAATCTAGATGAAGTCTTTCTTAATTTAACACCAGTGATATCAGCCATTGATATAGAGAATTGTGGTACACCAGTTGACTTTTTAGTGGTAGCAAGAGACGATGAACTAAGAGTAGCAGATGTTTGTTTTTGAACCATTGGTTTTGGAACGGAATTAAACATTGGTGGTGGTGGGGGTGGTGGTGGAGGTGCT
>JABXES010019290.1:0-11499 GCA_013375695.1 Dictyostelium brefeldianum | reverse complement strand
ATTTTTTAAACCCACCTTTTTTTAAATTTTGGCTTTAAATAGTTTTTAAAAAAAAAAAAAAAAAAAGTAAAATAAAATTTTTTTAAATTCCCAAAAATTTTAAAAAAAAAAAAAAAAAAAAAAATCAATTTTTTCTGCGTGTAAATTTTGATATCTGAAAGAAATAGAAATTTAGAACGAAAAGTTACACATATACATAAATAATTTAATTAATAAATATATATACAGATAATTTTTAATATGCCGTTAAATTTTTTTTTTTTTTGATAAAAAAGCAGTTATTAATAAAAACCCCATTGTTTTTTTTTATTTGGTTGTGTATCTATATTTATTAATATTCTATTATTTACCCAATTAATTGAATATTTTAGATTGGTCAACTACATACATGTATTTGGTTAAAAAATAATCAACATATTAATTGAATTTTTACATTATATTTTTATTTTAAATTGGTGAAGGTATATTTTCTAATATTATTTTAATAATTTGGAAAGAATCATAATAATCATTTGATTGACGATGATGGTGATGATGGTGATTATTATGATTGTTGTTGTTATTACTATTATTATGATTTTGACCAGATAATTCATTTGAAAATAATACAGATTTTGATTTTGATTTTACAGCAGGAGTTGAAGTGGTAGGAGTTGTATTTGAATCATCAACTTTATGAAATGCGCTTGTTATTTCAATTGGTGGAGGAAGTAATAATGTTGCTTCTTTTAATGATTTAAAACTATTATTATTATTATTATTATTATTATTATTATTATTAATATTTTCAATTAATGAAGATTCATAATTTAAAATTGGTGAAATTATATGAAGTGGTGATAATCTTTCTTCATCTTCATTAAAACTATTAAATATATTATTACTACTATAACTACGATTATTATTATGTTGATGCTGACTACCATTACCACCACTACCATTATTATCAATTGAAGAAAATGGATTAAATAAGAATATTCTATGATTGAGTACTTGTGTTGCAATTGATAAAATATGAGTTGGAGTTACAAAACTTTTACCATCTAGTAATGCTAATGATTTTGAAGCCAATATAAAGTTTGGGGTTGCTCTTGGTGATGGTCCAAATGTAACCAATGGATGATTTCTAAGATTAACTATAATAGTACGAATATACTGATCAATGTCATTTGATATGAATGTTTGTTTATTTAAATAAATATCTTTTAATCCAAATATTCTATATGGTGATAAAATGAATTTGTTGTCGCTGTCATTAACATTATTGTTGATGTTGTTGATATTGTTGATATTATATATTTTTAATTTTGGTATATATAATCTTTCAAATAATTTATAATTGAATAAAAAGTTATCCAATATGAGTGGTGATAATGATTCAATTTCATTGTTATTACTATTGTTATTATTATTATAGTTTATAGTTGAAATGATAGTGAAATCTTTTGGAGTATTATAAGTTGACCCTTTAAATGCCACCTTTCTATATGACATCATTTGAAGTAATGTATATCTAGTTGCTAATGGTGCTATATCCATATCATCCAATATTAATATTTCTACCATTTCATAATCTTGTTTACTACTTGTACTATTATTTGAAAATGACATTGCTTGTAATTCCGTTATTTTACCATTACCATTATTATTATTGAAATTTGAATTAAATTTAACAATTGGTGGTGTATATGTATATGTATTTGTATTATTATTATTGTTGTTATTGTTGTTTAATGTATTTGAAGTATTTGAAGTTGATCTTGATATTGTTGGACTAATACCATTGTTATCTTGTTGTTTTTGTGGTATATATGTTGTTTGACTTATTGGATTATTATATTGTTGTTGTTGCTGTCGTTGCTGTTTATATATATTTAGATCATGTGCTTTTTTATTTGATTGAGGTAATTTTAAAAATATTTGTTTTACAAGTTCTTCTGGTGTTGTTTGATTTGTACATGATATATAAGCACATGTTAAACCACTCATTAATGGTATAATCTTTGATAGTATATATCCAGTTGAAAAATGATTCTGTTTGGTTGATTTTGATGATGCTGAACTTGGTTTGGCTCCTATACTATTATTACCACCATTATTACGTCTATTACGATTTCTACTACTAAATGCAGTTGTATCTATTAACATATTTGAATTTGATATTATACACAAAAAAATTGAATGGATGAGATCGTTTGGTATGTTTATTGTATTTTGTTGTTGTTTTTTAAAGAATTCACCACTACTATCATTACTAATACTGATAACATTTGATTTATTTACACTTAGTGAACTATTATTGTTATTAGTGTGGTTGTGATGTTGTTGATTGTGTGTATCTTCATAGTAATCATTATGATAACTATTTATATAATCAGGATCAAATAGTATTTCATAATTTTCACCACAATCATTATCAGGTATTATTTGAGGTGAGTTTGTATTTAATTGTTGTTGTGTTTGTTGTGGTTGTTGATATATACATGTTGTTAAATATAATTTAAATTGTTGAACTAATTTTTCAAATTCACCATTTTCTAATTTAATTGGTTGATCTATAGTTTCAATTGGTAATTCTGATACAACCTTTTCATCCACTATATCTTCATCATTATTATTCTTTTGATTACCAAAACCAAGTCTTCCTGTAAACTTTATAAAATTCTTTTTAATTGCTTTCCTCATTATTCTCTATTGATATTTATCATGTTGTTTATTATTATGTATTATTATAAGTTTTTATATTATTAAATTGTTATTGTCTGTGTGGGTCTTGTTTTAATTTCAAAAATGAAAAAAAAAAAAAAAAAAGTCAGTTAAAAAAGTTAAAAATTGCGAGCAAATTAAAAATTGTAACTAAAATACTTATATAAAATAAAATTATGATACTGAACAGATTGATGATCATACAATCATTACTATTTATCCTTCAGCATTATTGATATTGATATTGTTGCTGTTGTTATTATTGTTTGATATCATAAACTAATTTTTCATTTTCTTTCATTTCTCTAAATTTAAAACGAACGCCAAAATAATTAAATTCAATTACTACAAGATGTGATGAGATAGCTTCAAGTGGACTAATATATAGATTAATAAATTAAATTGTTAATAAGAGTTCCATTTGGTTTTATAAAACTATTTACCACATAATAAATTTATATATAATTTATTTATATGTGTAGAATCATTGGTATTTTGTTTTCATCAATTTAAATTTGATAAATCATTTTTATTTTATTTCCATGTAATGTGGAAATTTAATATACACATAGCTCACAAGTACTTATATGATAAAGATTTAAAAGTATTTAGAGTAGTTAATTTAAATGTATTTCAAAAAGTTTCAACTCTTCAATTTTGGATATCCTGTCTCCAAAATACATGGAAATGAGCGAAAAATGATTTCATTCAACAATTAATGATATTTAATTCATTGAAGTTCAACAGAAAACACTTTTTTTTTTTTTCATTTTAGAAATTTAAATTTAAAAAGTTTATTATTGCTATTTGTTATTTATATTTTTGATTAAAATATTACACAGAGATGATGAATGATTAATATACTTTCAACTATTGATTTATAAGACAGAATAAGAGAAACCACCGCTTAAACCAAATACTTCAGGTTGTGTTGAAGAATAAACTTTAGTTGAAGGCATAGTGAAAGTACCTTTGGAGGTTACTAAACATTTATAACTAACTTGATAAGAGCCAGGATAAATATTTGAACCTTGGAATATAACTTTATCTTTTCTAGTTTCACGATGAGAAAATGGTTGATAAAACCAAATTAAACGATCATTATTAATTTGATCATATTGATAATTTAATGATTTAGTGGTGGCACTTGTGTATCTATATGGATTACCACCACCTCCTCCACTACCACCATTATTATTATCAATATTATTATCAATTGGTTCAATACCACCCGATGCAGGATCTTCAATGAATACATCATTCATATAATCTGGTATTGTAATTGATAGTATAACCATTACTTCTTGACCACGATAAAATTCATGTGATTTATTGTTACCACCATTAATATCACCACTACTACCACTACTAATATCAGTTAAAATCTTTTCAACGTAGAATCCATTATAAATTGGGGTTGTTGGAATGTTTACAGGTGTATATTCAATACCAACAGATACTGATAATTGACCTTTACCAATTGAACTAAAATGAATAGTTTCATTTGTTTTTAATTGTGAGTATGGGAATGATCTTTCAATATTATCAATATATGAATTATTTGAAGATGGTGCAAAATGATATTCCACTAATGGTGGTTCATTGACTTGATCATCACCTCCTTGATATGCTGTGAAATTTAAATCTGGTGATTGATTCTTATTTAATTTATCATAGAATGTAATTGCAATTAATGATAATGCTTCTTGTTGTGACGATAATTCATAACGATAATAATCAAATGGTAATGGTTCTTCAAATGAAGTACTGCCACCACTTGAAATAAATGATATCATTTTTGATAAAATTGGTGTATTGGTTTCATTTCTTAATGTTAATAAAATTGACGCAAATGTAGTTAATTCTAATATACTATGAGAATTTGAACTGAGTACACCATTTTCAGTTCTTTCTGAAATATATGCTGTTCTACCTTGAATACGAATCGATGATTTTAAATTTTCAACAACTTGGACTATAAATGGTGATGTATATTCTTCACGGATTATTGCAGCAATTGCAAAATAAGTTTGACAAAGTAAATTACAATTATCTGTTATATTTGCAGTTAATGCATTGAATGAATATTGATCATTTAAATCTTCATCTTTTGGTGCCCAATAATAACCAAGTCCAATTGATGCAAGACCAATCAATTCTTTGTTTATTGGTTCTTTGGATTTTAATGCATTGTCAAGATCAACATTTAATTGATAATCAACAAAATCATTCCAATTTGAAAGGTTTGCCATAATGGACCAACCCGCTGTATTTGTAACATCCATTAAACTATTTAATACAATTGCATATAAATTTGGATAAAAAGAAGGTTCACCTTGTGGATACCATGATATTGCGCCACCACTTTTAGAGTAAACATAAAATCCTTCATTTATACTTTCAATTACTTGTTGTGATAATACAATTAATGTTGAATTATAACTATAACTTGATAATGCACCAAATGTAACTTGTTGTGATAGTAAATCAATTGATGAAGGTAATCTCTTCTTGGAGATACCAAGTAGTTTAACACATTTTTCTTGAACAATTGGATAATTACCAACACCAACAGTCATTTTCAATGAACCAATATCACCTTCACTAGCTGGTAATGTTAAAAATTCAGCAGATGTTGAATTTGATCCAACATCAAAACTACTACCAACATATAATGGTACTTGTTTACCTAATACTGCAAATTCACTTGTTACACCATTTAATAATTTACCAGTTGATTTCTCTTCCAAATAGAAATAAATAATTGCACTACATTGATAATTTGCTTTAAATGAAAATACAACATTTACAGCTGTAGGTGATACATTTGTAAATACTATATCACTACGTTGTTGATTATCCACCACTACTGTAGATGTACCATTTATAAATTGTAAACATGATTCTTTATATTTTGCTAATATATTTAAATTTGATACATCAATACGTTTATCAATACGAGTAATTGAAACACCTGCTTCAAATTTATCACCAGTTCTAACGAATCTTGGTGAAAAACTAATGATATTTAAATCTTTTCTTGAAATTATTTGAGATTCTTTAGAGTATAGTTTATGTTCTTTATTTACAATGTAAACTCTAATTGCAAATGTAGTTAAATCATCTGGTAACGTGAAATCAATATTACCAACACCATTTACAATTGCTTGTTTACCAATGAATAATGCCGTAGTTTTGAAATTTGTATTCAATGGGAAATTTTTTGATGATGATGAATCACCAATTGGACTACTCTTTGAATTTAATGATTCCATTGCAGCAGGTACTGGTGGACTTGACATACCACCATCAAACATAATACCAGATGTTGTCGCACCACCTCTTTCATATTGTCTACCATAATAAAAGTTATTACCATAATAATAATTTGAATTTGTTAACCATTGATATGAGTTTTCAAAATGTGATGAAATATTTCTAGTTAGATCAGAATTTTTAGACCAATATAAATAACCCCATCTATCAAAATCAAATATTCTATTTACAGTGTTTACCATTTCACGATAATTATGAATTAAATTAAAACGTGAATCTGTAATTGAATTGAATAAATTATCAAATAATAATTGATCACCAGATGCAATTGGATTACCATAAATATCTAAATTTCTTTTATCAACAATCATTATACATGCTTCAACTGTTTGGTTAATTGGTTTCTTGGTAATTGGATCAAACACTGAGAGTGAAATTGATACATTATCATTTGGATGATAAATATTTGAACCATTACCATTTGTAAATGAAATTGACATATCTGCAATTGGATGATCTTTAATTGTAAATGATTGTGATAAAGTTTGTGGATTTGGTTTAGATGGATCATATGATGTGAGTGAAGTTGGTGTTGAATCTGATAATTTAAAACCATATTTACCACCAATTAATACACCAACAACACCTAATTTCTTTGAATCACAACCAACTGGTACAGTTAATGTAACAGTTTGGAATCCATGTATTCTACTGGTAATTTGTTTCCATCTTTGTTGTTGTTCTGAACCACAGCCATATTTAATTGTAAATTTAGATGATTTGAATGGATTGTAATATCTAATTTCAATTTGGTCACCAACAAAGTAATCATTCTTTACATTGAATGATAATACTTGTCTTGGTGGTGAAAATATTGAATTCTTTATAAATGAATATTTATAAAAATTACGAATTTCTGTACCACCACCATCATTTAATGTTGTTTTTGCCATTAAATAATATGTTTGATCTTTCTTTTCACCTGCATTGTTTATTGGAATAATTACAAAACATTTTGCTTGATATAATTCACCACCAGATTTAAATTCACAAATTGATCCATCATTTTTACCACCACTACTACCACGTGCTTGTTGAGTATCTTTGTCCCAAATATTATAAATTGAATTTTTAATTTGCTTATAATCATTTGAACTCTTTGGATCCAATGTTGAATCAATTGAAATTAGTGACATTTCAATGAGTAAATCTTTAATTGGTTGATTTGAAGTTTTATTAATTAATGATGCATATGCACTACTTGGATAACCTGGATGTGGATTACTATCAATCGATTGAACTTCAATGAAATATTCAGTTGGTAAAACCAATACACTGATTGGTGATTGTTTAATTAAACTACCAGTTAAATCTAAATAACTACCAGCACAAGAGAGGGTGTCACCTTCAACTAAATGAATTGTATAAAATTGAATTGTCAACTTTGCAAATCCTTTTTCATTTGTATCAATTGATTTACTTGTTTGATATGTAATTGATCTACTTGGATCAATTGTATTACTTTGCCAATTACAAACGATTGTAACATTCTTTCCAGGTAATGGTGTACCTAAATATGTATTTGTTTGAATATTGAAACTAACTGAAAGTGATGATGAACCAGCAGGATTTGTTAAACGTACATATCTTTGATTTAACTTTATATCAATTGTACCAGATGGAATACGTGGATCTGAAATTAAGAAATCACCATAATGATAAATATCTGAACCACTATCTGAATTTGTATCTTTACCTTGTACCATTATAGTGTATGGACCCATTGATACTTGTTCCGGTATACCAATTACTAAATCTGATGTACCATAATCATCATCAACATCAATCACTTGAGAGAATTCACTTACTGAATTTAATATTGTCCAAGTGATATGAACTGTAAATTTATATTTACTATATGCACCACTCATATAAATTTTACAGTTGATTTTTTCACCAGCATTATAAAGTTTTCTATCAGTTACAATGACTGCTGCATTTTGTTGTTGTGAATATGTACTATATAATGAATCTGTTTTTGCGATGAATAATCTATGATTATCATATTCAACAACAGCAATACCATTTGTATTGTTTGATTTAAATTCGACTATACCAAGATTATTTGATTTCTTTGTTGCAACTAATACAACTGATCTATCAGATGGATACACTGTTGAATCTACAATTTGATAAAATGAAACGGTAGCATCTTTTAAATTTGAACCATCAGATAATCTTGATACCCAAATACCAACTAAATTTGAAGAGGTAATTAAAAATGATACACCAACATCTGTTGATGATATGAAATTTAAACGATAATTTGGGTTACATTGATAATCTTGACCTTCCAAATGAGATTCTAAATATAATCCGGATTGTTTCCATAGAGTTTTACTATCTAATGAATGATTATAATATTGAGTTGTCAATGGTTCCAATAGTTTAACAGTCTTTTTTGGTTTTGATTTCATTAGATTCTTTCCATTTACATATGATTTCAATGCATCCATTAAATTTGATTTAACGATTGGATAACCTGCCAACTTTTTAATAATTGGTTCACATTTCTTTTCACTACCACCACTGCCATAATAGGTTGTTTCCAAATTTGAATTTTGATGAAATGTAATGTAATTTGAATATTCATCAAAATTATGGAAATCATTAAATAATGTATCATTGGTATCTTCTTTATCATCTTCACCAACATCCATTGCTGTTTCAAATATTTCATCATCACCACCACCAACTCCAACACCACCATTATTAATAATATTTTCATCATCACTTATATTTAATTGGAAATCAGTTGCATCATATGAAGTTTGAAATGATGATACTTGATTCATTGAAAATATCCATGTGTTACCTTGTAACGGTAAATTCCAACCATCTTTAATTTGTTTATTATCTTTAACTGTAATTGTATAATTTATACCATATTCCAATCCTTTAATATAAATGAGTAATGATGAATCTTCATTCATTAATTTACCAACTAATTTCAATGGTGTTGCTGGAGTAGTGTTTGTTGGAGCAATTGAAATTGAAGAT
Organism: Dictyostelium brefeldianum; assembly: GCA_013375695.1. Lineage (NCBI taxonomy): Eukaryota > Evosea > Eumycetozoa > Dictyosteliales > Dictyosteliaceae > Dictyostelium > Dictyostelium brefeldianum. The sequence continues at coordinate 2,457 of JABXES010019290.1, read as the reverse complement.
ATAAATTGTGATACTGTAACACCACTGCTTAAACCATGTCTAATTGATAGTTTTTGAATTACATTTGATAATTTATCCATTACAAAATCAAATTTAAATGAAATTAAACCAGAGAAATCAATTGTCAATGCTTCTTTTAATATACCACTCTTTTCATTAATTCTACCACCTTTTTTAAATTCAAATTTATATAATGTATCAACACCCAATTTAACATTACTTGGAAATTCAATACATAAATAATGATAATCATTAAATTGTAAATATGGACGATAATAAATATTATTTCTTCTACATGTAAAGTTAATAGGTATATTAGTATTTAATATTATATAACATATATATATATATATATATATATATATGTATACATACTCTGTAAATTTTGGGCAAGTTATAATTGAATATGGTATTGATTTCTTTGTTGAATCTGATTTTTGATAAGCAATTAATGTTCTTTTAATTGAAGAAGTTTCAAATTTATCATTAAATGAAAATACAATTTTAGAGTCTGATGGAATTTCATAAATTGTATTATCACCTCTATAGTATGCAGAATTCCAATGGTTATTTGTAAAGTTTGTGGTTTGAGAAGAGAGTACATCATAAATTGAAATGATTGGAGGTGGTGTTGTAAAAGTGATCAATGTTGAAATTGGTGTTTGAGAAGAAGTCAATGTTAAATTTGTACCATCATAACATTGAATATTTTGATTAACAGAGAATGTACAATCTAAATTTGATGGCCAATTATTTAATACATCAAATCTTGCAATTGATGTTGTTATCCATCTAAAATTACCCATAATTGGTGATCCTGTATTTAAACATTTTAATGAAAATGGAAAATAATTTGAAATTATACCCAATGGTACAACCGGTCTATTAAATAATACTGTGATTGGATCATTATTTTGTAATATTAATTTTTCAATTTTACCATCTGATCCAACATTTGCTGATGGGAATATATTTAATAAATTTAATGGTATTTCAATTTTAACACTACCACTATTTGCATTAGTTGTACTTGTTGATGATGTATCAGTGGTTGTGTCTGTAGTTGATTCATAATTTTTAATTGATCTTGTTTGTTCATGTTGTTGTTGTTGTTGTTGTTGTTGTTGTTGTTGTTGTTGTTGTTCAATATTAAAATTATATGAAAATATTAACAGTACACCAATAAATGTAATTAAAATTAAAATTGGAATCTTGTAAGAAACCATTTTCTTATTAAAATTATTATTTATTTTGTGTATGTGTAAATATATCTATTTTTTTTTATAAAAGTTATTTAGTGTTTTGTGTTTGTATGAATATGTGTGTTGTTTTTTTGTTTTTTATTTTTGGAATTGTGAGTGTGTGTGAATATGTGTGCGAGTGATTTAAAAATAATAATATGATAATTAAATTTATTTTTTCCTTTTTTATATTATGAAAAAAATAATAAAATTGTCATAAATGTGTGAATGTTTGTATTTTTTGAATTAAAATGAAAAAAATAAAAATTAATTTTTTTATTTATATTATTTTTTTTTTTATTGGATAGATCTGTCTTTTGTTGGAATTTGATATTTTATTTGATACATACATTTAATACAAAAGATGTAATCTCAATATCTATTATCTACTTGTATTTCTATTTATATACATTAATGTGAAATTATAACCTTATACATTTACCTCTAATTTCTTAATTTAGTAATTAATAATAAAAATCACGAAATAACATACAAGACAAATAAACAAACAAACCAACAAACTTAATTATCTTATCACGCATGTGTGATAACTGAAAATAGAATTACTTCTTCTGAAGTTATAACTATAAATTTTATATTTTTTAATTATTATACCGAACATGCCATTCATTCTATAATGTCAAATATTTAATATCTTTGTTTAACTGACACCATCAAAAACAAATTTATCTTGTAAATTTAAAAAATATCTTGTGATGGGCAAAACGTTTGCTGAAATTAATAAAAAAAGATCTTATTAAATTGTTTAATACCGATTGTTTTTCGAGTTTTGCTGGTATTTTATTGATTTTTTTAAAAAGTTTGAAAAATCCATGTAAAAATTGGGTTCCATATTTTTAAATTTTTTTAATGGGTTAATTGATACAGAAAACATATATTTTTGATCAAATAATTATGCAATTACACTAGAAATAAATTTATATTTATAGAAATTTGGAAAATGTGATCATATTATAATAATTTATTTGAAAAAAGCATTTTTTTTATATTGATCGGTTATTTTTATATTAAAAATTAATCAAAATATCTAACATTAAAATAATAAAAAAATTTGGGTGTATTTTTTGCAGGTTTTTGATGAAAAAAATATCTAATGCAAAAAAAAAAAAAAAAAAAAAAAAAATTTAAAAAAAAAAAAAAAAAAAAAAAAAAAAATTATTTAAAAAAAAAAAAAAAAAAAAAAAAAAAAAAAAAA
>JABXES010019283.1:0-11518 GCA_013375695.1 Dictyostelium brefeldianum | reverse complement strand
TTTTTTTTTTAAATAAATTTTAAATTTTTTTTTTTTTTTTTTTTTTTTTTTTTTTTTGTTTTTTGATTTTTTTTTTTTTGTTTGTTTTATTTATAAATACCAGACTTAACACCACTTTTTTTTATTATTTTTTTTACGGTTCGAATATTCGCTCTTTGTGACAAAGAATATAATTTATTATAGTATTACGCTCACATATACACATACATACATACATATATATTGTCCATAAAAACTTACCCACACATAAATATATGTATTATTAAATTTGTTTGATAAACTGTAAAATACTAAAAATAAAATAAACCATGTCAAACAATAATAATAATCAACAACAACAACAATATGTAAAACCATTTTTAAATAGTTTTGATGGTAGTATAGATTTAGAAGATTCAATTGAAGATTCACCACAATTTAGAAAACATTTAAAAGATACAGAAGCATCAATTGAAGATTTATCAGTAAACATAAAGAAAATATTAAAGAGTTCAAAATTAAGTTGTGAACTTGGTGACGATTACAATACAACATTCAAATCATTTGTTGATGATCTTTTAACATATAAAGGTGAAGCAGGTTATGGTTTTGTAAAAGATGAATTATTAGAAAAGAGTATGATTAAATTTTCAACTTCATTAAAAGTAATTTGTAATTTTAGAGAATTATTAGTATGTATTTTTTTAATTATTAATATTATTAATATTGTTATCCACTCATTATTATTATGTTACTAATTGAAAGAAAACTTATAGCATTTAGAAATGGATGCATTAATATCAGGACCATTACAAGTATTTGCAGAGAATGATTTGAAACAAGTTAAAGAACAATGTAAAAAATATGATAAATACAGTCAACAATATGAAGTATCAGCAAGTAAATTGGGACAGATAAAGAAAAAGAATTCAGTTAGAATTGAAGAAGTATCACAAGAAGCAAGTGAAACTTTAAAATTACGTGTTCAATTTGGTTTGGATCTAGTTGAATCAATGAATCAAGTTCAAGCAAGAAGAAGATTTGAATTTTTAGAATATTTTTCAGTTTATTTACATGCACAATCCACATTTTTTCATCAAGGTTACGAATTATTTAGAGATTTAGAACCACATATGCGTGTTTTTTCAGATTATCTACAAGCAACAAGAAAACATTTTGAAGATGAAAAAAGAAAACAAACTATGATTAAAGCTGAATTAATTGAAGTAAGTTAAAATATTTTTAGTTATTATAGTGGTATCACTTATGCGCGCCTGTGTAAATTTAAATTATACTAACCAAGAAACAAATTATGCTTACAGAAAACATTTTTAAATTCACCAACAACACAACAAAGTGGAAGTCCAGTAAATGGTAATATTATATTTACAGCAAATAGATCATCAGACACATTGGATAAAAAAGGATATTTATTTAAACGATCAGAATACAATTCATATACAAGAAAGTTTTTTGAATTGGATAAAGGAAAATTATCATATTATAAATCTGGAAATGATACAACACCATCACATACACATGACTTATTTTTGACAACCGTTAGAATTCGTGCAGATTTAGATAGAAGATATTGTTTTGAATTGTTATCACCTGATCGTTCAATCATTTTGGCAGCAGAAACTGCTGAAAGCATGCAAGAATGGGTTCAAGTGCTTCAAAATACAACTGCAAATTTATTAAATAATTGTTCACCAAATGGTAATCCACCATCAAGTAGTAATCAAAGTAGTAATCAAAATAGTAATCAAAATAGTAATAATAATAGTTATCAACCTTCACCAATTTCATCAACATTAATAAATAATTTTAATAATAATCAAAGTAACAATAATAATAATCATTATATAGGGAGCCCTAATAATAATTTACATGTAAATAATAATAATAATAATGGTGGTAGAAATACACCAGATCATCATCATAATAATAATGTTGGACTAAGTAGCTCATGTGGATCAACAAATAGTTCAAGTAGTTTAGCATCAGCATCATGTAGTTCAATGAGTAATAGTGGTAGTAATATAAATATAAATAATAATCATCATCAATTTGAAACACCAATTTCATTGTTAAGAAGAATTGATCCATCAAATTCTTATTGTGCAGATTGTAATACAAAAGATCCAGATTGGGCATCAATAAATTTTGGTGCAATACTTTGTATTGATTGTTCTGGTATTCATAGAGGTTTAGGTGTACATATTTCAAAAGTACGTTCATTGGTGTTGGATAAATGGGAACCAGAATTATTGGGTATGATGAAATGTATTGGCAATGAAAAGGTAAACAAAATCTATGAAAATAAATTACCCAATGGTAGAAAGAAACCAACGCCAAACGATGAGTTTGAAGTTAGAGCACGTTGGATACGTGATAAATATGATAAACGATTGTTTGTAAATTTTATAGATAAACCGTTGGACGACATAAATTCAATGTTTTATCATATTGCTGGTGAATCAAATACAAGTTATCTATTGGAATTTATAGCTCAAGGTGCATATCCAAATTATAAAGATTCACATCATTCAAACAAATCACCACTTCACAATGCAGCATCTCATAATTTACCTCAAAACGTTTGTTTACTACTTCAAAATGGTGCATTATCTGATCAATTAGATTCAAATGGTAATAATCCATTGCATGATGCAGCAGATAGTGGTAGTTCAGATTGTTGTATTTTAATATTAATGAAAAGTGTACGATTACTATCTGTAAAAAATAAATTAAATCAAACCCCATTGGATCTAGCAGTTGAAAAAGGTCATATTGGTTGTGTTGCAATTCTACGTTTAGCTCAATTACAAAAAGATGAAGGAAAAAATAATTTTGATGAAGCATTTGCTGAAGTATTAAGAGGTTTTTCAAAAGAAAAGTAGAAGAAAATCAAACCAATAAATAATAATAATAAAATTTAATTAAAAAAAATGTATATTATTATTTATTTATGTGTTCTATATATGTACAATTGTGGTGGTTATTGGTCTACTTATTGAAATATATTAATTGAACCACCTTCTAATAATTTTGAAGAATCTCTATCTGCAGATACAATTAAATAAGTTTTGCCATTATTATCAAAATCTGATAATAATATTCTAAATCCAAATCTGCTATCTTTACTTTTATTATTTAATGAACTACCACTACCATTTCCACCACTAAATTTATAAGTTTTTATACTATGAACTGAATCATAAATTACAATTGGTGTATTATTTATACGATTTTGTTTTTGTACCATTGGATCGTTGATAATATGTTGATTTGGTAAAAATGAAAATACACAACCTGAGCCAGTATCAATTGAATCTGTCCATAATGGTGCGCCAACAAATAAACTTGCATATTGATCATTGATATTTAATTTACCAATCAATAAACTTGAACCAAATCTTGAGAATTTAGTAGTACCTTTAATTGAAAGTAATGGGAATACAGTTTTAATTGGTACAATACCATAAAGGGAATCAATATCAATTAATACAACCTCACCAACTTGATCAAAATCATCTCCAAATCCTCTAGTTGGTAATGATAATACCATTATATCATGAACACTATTTATACCAAACAGTGATCCATTTACCATATTAAAACTGTATCCAAGTTTATCATTTTTATTTACACCAATTAAAATGAATTTTGGATTATGATCAAATGAACCAATATTTACATTGTATGGATATGCAGTAATTTTACCGATATTAACTTGAACATGGGAAATATCATGGAAATTTGGTGAACCAATTAACAATGTTGATTTATCACCTGATCCAGTTACTTTAATTTCATAACCAAACCATTCATAATCAACTTTACCATGTAAATATACATTTGATTCAAGCATTGTAATATTTGAACCTGGTAAACGAGATGGTGATGAATAAAATATATGAACAACACCACGTTGTGATCCACCACCTGATGAATGTGGTAAACCTAATATTAAATCTGGAAGTGAATCTGCATTACAATCTGCAATTCTAATTACAGTACCAATTGTATCATGAGCAGTCATACCTTGCATTAAAATGTAATCTTCATTGTAGGACCATTCACTGGTAGTTTGATTTAATTGACCCAAGTAAATGTAAACTTTACCCAGGTATGTTAAATCTTCATTAAATGCAGAAGGTGCACCAATAACAATATCCATAATACCATCTAAATTGAAATCTAATACATCAATATTCCAACCAAATTTGCTGTGTGTTTCAGTGTTACATATTTTATCACTTGCAATTTGATCAATATCAACCATTGAATTTGGATTTTTAACAAGTGATGCTAAATCATTGTTATTTGTACCATTGGAAATTATAAAATAAACACAACCACTTTGCATTGATCCTGGTAATCCATAACCTGGTGATGAAATAATTAAATCTTCAAATGAATCACCATTTAAATCTTTTGATCTAATATCTTTACCAAAATATGAATACATATTTTGTCCATAAATTGTTGTATAATTATTTGTTTCAATTGATAATTTATCCTGTATGATTTTAATTGATTTTGAGTTTGTTGGTTTAATTGATTTTCTTGATTTAATGTAATTTGCATTTTTTGAATTTAATTTTTGATTATCAATAATTTTAATATTAAAATATTTTGATTCATCTTCTTCTTGATATTCAATTTGTTCTTCTACTACTTGTTCTTCTTCCTCTTGTTGTTGATGTTTATTAAATAAATTATTAATTTTTGGTAAATAATCATTTAATAAAATTTCCAATTTGGTTTCTTGTTCTTTAAATTTATCTAATACTTGATTAATTAATTTTTCCATTTTAGTTGGCAATGAAAATGTAACACCTGAACCTTGTTTTTTAATTTTCATATCTTGTAAAATTGAAGTTGATAATTGTTCATTGATAACTTGAAGTTTACTTTGAGATTCACTGTGGTATTGTTGTTGGAGGAGATGATGTTTTTGTATTTCATCTTTTAATAAGTTGTTGTCAGGATCAGGTTGAATTAAACAGAAATTACCAATTGGATTTCCTTGCATCCAACCCATTAAAACTGGCCAACAATAACTTGTCCAAATTGACATATCATCTAAACCACCATTGAAATAATCTTGATAATGGTCAACTAGGAATGGAGATTTCTTTGCAATTTCAGGATAAAAGAATCTACCGCCAATTTTAACACCCATTGCACCAGCGTATAAAATTGAATTACAACGAAGTAAATTTTCATCATTTACCTTTGTGTAATTCATTGAATGAAATATATTTTTCATATCTGTAATTGGAACATACCATTTATCAGATAACCACGATAAATCATAATTATATGCTAATTCAAATTCACCACCTTCATCTGCGTTTGAATGTGCAATTGAATATGTATTATTAAAATCTTGTCCTGCCATTGCTCGAATCAATCCTTCTTTAATTCCACCAATTGAATGCCATGATATATCAGCGATTTGATGTGATGTAATACCCATTAAAAATACAGCTAATCTTATACCATCTTGTGACCATGGTTGAGGATATGTTTCTAATAAATATTTTGATGCTGCTCTTAAAAATGGTGGCCAATGTGCAGCTTCACTTTCATTTGCTAATCCACCACAGTCATATCCAAAATCAGGAAATGCTGCGCCTGCATCAAATACATCGAAATTATCTGATATATATTTTTCATATTGTGAATATTCTATAGTTGTTGATAATAATATATTTTAGTTTTTATAATAATTAAATTTTAACAAAAAATGTTTTTTTTAACGAATCGAGATTATTTTTTTTTTCGGATTTTAACAGATATTTAATTAAATTAAAAAACTGTTTGTAAATTACTTACCATTAAAATTTGTAAAATTATATGCTCTTCTTGCTACCATATTATGTGTAGTCATACCACATCCATTTACATGATTAATTGTATTTAATAATACACCAAATAAAAACAAATGTAATATAATTGAAATTTTCATTTTTGTAATAGAATATATATTTAAATAAAAAAAACAATATATTTAAAGAAATGCACAGAGGTTTGTTTGTTTTTTTATTTTTATTGTAATTGTATGTTTTTTTAGTTATTAATAGTTATTATAATGTAATGTTATTGTTGTGTGGGCGTGTTTTTAATTTTGTTTGAAATCAAATTAGGTTTTCTAAAAATATTCGTGACAATGAAAAAAATGTATGAAAATAACAATAATAGAAAGACAGATAGAAATAGATATAAAATTATTTAAGTGTAGTGGTAATAGTATATTATGTGTGTTTTTTAAAAAAATAAATAAAAAAAACAAATGTTACTAATTTATTATTTTATTGTGTTCACAATTTATGTGTGTGAGTTTAAAAGCAATAGTTTGCTTTATTTTTCAACATTAGAAAAATTATTATTTATATATTATTAAATAAAAAATAAAAAAAATAAATGGTGAGAAAATGATTAATAGATTATTAAAAAAAAAACAAAAAAAAAACAAAATTTATATTGCCGATTTGGAGTGTGTATTTTTTTAGTGTATAATAAAATCACACATTAAAACAAAAATACAAATAGAAATAATTAATAATGTAACAATATTTTGTTTATTATTTAAATGTAATACAAGTGTGTCTATGTTTTGTGTGTTAAAATTCGCAATTTCAATTTAATTAATTTTTGTTGTTTTTTTTTTTTAAAATGTATTAAAATTCGCAAATTTTTTAATTATTAAAAATTTCACACTAACACATTAAATTTTGTTTATTTCAATGTCATATTAAATTGTGTGTGTTTTTTAAAGTGTGTTTATCTGTAATTTCTAGATATAGAGTTAGTGTGTGTTTGACAGTGTGTTAAATTTATTTATAGAATTTTTGAACTGCGCATATTAAAATTACTATGATGATACTATATGATTTTATGGAGTGTTTAAATAATAAATATATAAAAGAATTTACATGTTAACAAATCTATCAACAAACATTATCATGATAAAAACTAATTAATTTCCTGCGAAAAAAATAAATATTATATTATAAACAAATCATTTCAATTAAAATCTAAAGCTATTATTTAAATCATATAATTATAAATTCATTTACAAAATTTATTTATTTATTTATAAAATAGAAATACATCCATAAAATAGATTACAAAAAAGATTTGACAATTATAGTTGTTATATGCGAATGTTTTTTAAAGTTTTTATGTCTGACATATGGAGTGTGGTGTTTAATTTTTTAATTTGAACAACAACTAATAATAATTTTAACAGCGGGGTGTGGTGGCAATAATTTTACAGTTAAAAATTTAATTTTATTTTTAATGAATTTCAAATAATTATTATTTATACGTATGAAAATAATAAATTTCCTTATTTGAACACGATACAAAAATATAATAATAAAATATAATATTATATTTTTAAAAATTATTTTTAATTTATTTTAATTAAATTTAATTTTTTTAATTATTTTTAAAAATAACCTTATAGGACCTTTAGTTTTTTTTTTTCATTTCATTTATTCATTATTAAATATAGTTTTAGATAACAATAACATATAACAAATAAAAATGTCACAAGGTTCAAGAACAGTTGGTATGTGTTATAATTTATAACTTTATATAATAATGAATAGTATAAAGTTATTAATGTAATTTTTTTTTTCTATTTCTCTTTATCTTTAACATCTAGGTATGATCATTCTCTGTATCTTACTTCCACCATTGGCTGTATTCATTCGTCGTGGATGTGCAGTTGTATTTTGGGTAATTATTATTTATTATTAATTTAGTAATCCAAACATTAAAACAAGTACTAATTTACAATATAAACAGGTTAATGTTATATTGACTATCATTGGTTGGATACCTGGTGTAATCCATGCTTTGTGGGTTATTCTTAAGAAGGATTAGACAAAAGAGAAACATTAACCGTTACGGAGAAAATAGGTAACAGAACATAGAAAACAAATAAAATAAATATTAAAAAAAAAATTTAATATTATATAATTTACTACAAAACAATTTGAATACAAAATATTTACAGCCAGACCCTGTGAAGAACTGAAAAAAATTGGTCAATGTGTTTTTTTATTCCAAAAACGTGGCGAATGAGTTCCCTCCGTTTATAAAATAAAAGTAAAATAATTTAAATTTATATTTTTTTTCCATTTATTAAATAAATATTTAAATATTTAAATACTTCAGGTCTATTAAAAATAATTATTATTATAATTAAATATTATAATTTTTAAATTTATCAACTTTCAACATAAATTCTGGTACTTATGTATATAATTCTCTTTCGTCTAATCTCCCTTCTTAGAATAACATAAAGCAAATTTTTTCTAACAAAATAATACCTTTATATAGAATATTATAGGTTGTAGAATATTTTAAAAACTATCGTTTATTGTAATTTCAATTTGCATTTTTTAATTCTTTATTATTCAAAGAATTAAAAAATGCAAATTGAAAGTGTTAATAATGAATTTGGTAATACATTTTCACCAATTGTTTGATCATAGTCAATTCCCTAACACAATGTTTCCATGATTGTGGTAATATTTGTTCTGGTATAACATGATTAATACCAAATTACAATGATTTTAAGTTTGTTAAATTGTAAATGTATCCAACTTGTATTTTTTGATCGAAAAAAAGCATTGAGACTGACTTAATTGAATACGGGAATAAATTTGGAGTTAATGGTTCATTGTACAATGATAAATTAATTGATGCTAAAGTTGATGGTAATCTAAAAACATGGGTTGGTTTATTATAATCTAAATCCAATGAAGTCAAAGACGTTGGAAGTGATCCTAAATAAATTCACTATTAATCTACTGGAAATACAATTGAAACCACATTATTTGGAATATCACCTGGTTTTATTGGTTGATCAAATGATTCATCAAACTCCAAACAAGTAGTTGATATTGGTATTGAAATGTTTGTTAAGAATAAAGAGAATGTGCACAATAAAAATTCAAAATTTAGGCATCAATTTTAATATCAAAATAATACTCTAAATTTCTATTCCTATATACCTATTAATCATTAATCCAATAACTCTACAAAATTACAATTATCTCTTTTTGTATCTATATTTGTGTGCTTGGGCCATAAAAAGTTTGAGATGATATCTAATATCTAAATTTTTTTATTGACTTATTTTATACCAGGGTTTCATTATTATTTACTATTGACGATTATTATTTTTATTGTTAATTATTATTATATAATTATTTGATAATAATGAGCAAGTTTTTGCCTTACTTGGCATGAATTTTAAAACCATAATATTATACTCTGAATTTCTATTCCTATGTACCTATTAAACTTTGTCCAATAACTCTCAACAACATTATCTCTTTTTATCTATTTGTTTGTATTGCATTATAAAAAATAAAAAATTAATGTTATAGTCTTTTTTATCACTTTTATTATCTACCTTTTTATAATCATGGGAAATTGGTACAATAAATCACTAAAATGATTCCCCGCAAGTATCGCAAAAGGCTGGATTTGGTTCTATGATTTAGGCTCAACAACTTATCCATTGTCAATTGTTAATTAAATTAAAAAAAAAATATGAATCTTGTACAAGTAGTTTTGAAAATACAATATTTTAATAGATAACATATTTATTTATTGAAATATATATTATATGACAATTATTTATTTAGTTTGATGTCTAATATATTTCAATGCTATAAAAATACAAATGAAGAAGAAAACCGAGTAACCAAAGATAACAGTTAAATAGAGATACATATTAGACTCTTTCATTTCGTAACGGGCCAAGATGGTATTACCACTTTCAACTGGACAGATTGGAATTGTTACATTTTCACCTGATGCAGTTGGAACATTTGTGAGTTGAATATATTCATCATCATCGCATGTGAATTTTAAGTCACGGAATTCATTAACCATAACAATTGATAATGGATAAGTTGTTGGATCTAAATCATAGAACCAATGCCAGCCTTTTGCGATACTTGCAGGGGGGATCATAAATCCGGCAAACAAAGATGAAATGGATAAAGCAACACCTCCCTATTATAAGAAAAGAGAAAAAAAAAAAAAAAAATATTAGTAACCAGTAGTGGTCAAGGACTAAATAAATATTAGTGACTAGTATGGAATACTTACTAATGCATGTGCAATTTCATCAGTTGGTAAAACAGTTGCGAAAACAATTGCCAATAATGAAAAGTTGAGATAAGTTGTAAATGAAATGAATAAATGATAAAAGAATGGGCCAGCTGTATCAGTACGTAAACCAGAAATGAAATACATAGGAACAGTGTAGATTAATGCGGAAAGGAATACCCATGGTAAATCAGTTACAATGAATGTGAATAAATAAATTGGAATTGAATACATTCCAGATGATTGTTCACGATAAAATACACCACGTTCCATGTTTACAATTGGAATTGAAGACATACCAGACATACCACCAAACATTAATGAAAAGAAAAGAATTGAAACACGATTATAAATATTCTCTTGATTAGTATCCATACGAATAAAGAGAGTACCTAAAATTACACCAAGGAATAATGAACGCATCATACGAGTACGAATATTTTGAACTCTACGTGTTTGACCTAGCCATGCACGAATACCAAGTTCAATAAATTGAGTTTTATAAGTTGAAGAATATACACCATGGAATTCTGGTACTGGAGTACCTTCTGGCATTACACCAGCATTAATTTTTGCAAGTAAATCACTATTTAATGGTGATTCTCTAAATTGTTGAACTGGGTGGAATTGATATGGTTTACCTTCTAATTGAGTTTCAATAACATCATCAGTTACATCGAGAATGAAATCTGCTGGATTCTTTAATGGATCACAAATTAAACCATGGCCTTCGAAATATTGTAATAAATCTGCAGATTGTTCACCAGTTGGACCAAAATATACAGTTTCCCCACCACGTTTTAATAATAATAAATGATCAAATTGTTTGAAAATGGATGTTGAAGGTTGATGAATTGTGCAAATAATTGAACGACCAGATGATGCAATCTTTTTAATTAAATTCATTACTTTGAGTGCAGCTGATGAATCTAAACCTGAAGTTGGTTCATCTAAAAATAATAATTGTGGATCAGATGCTAATTCAACACCAATATTTGTACGTTTACGTTGTGATAATGATAAACCTGCTTCACCATGACCAATCTCTTTATTTTGAATCTTGAGAAGATTTAATGTTTCCAAAATGTTTTCAACAAATTTCAATTTATCTTCCATTGGCATATCAGCTGGTAAACGACATTTAGCAGAAAATGTAATTGCTTCTCTAACAGTTTGAGTTGGAGGTAATACATCAAACTGTTCAACATATGCTGATAAACGAGTGAAATATTTTGTACGCTCTTGACCATTAATTAAAATTGAACCTTTAATATGGCCACCAGTTTTTCTATTTGCCAATACATCGAGTAATGTTGATTTACAAGCACCAGATGGACCCATTAATGCTAATAACATACCTGGTTTAACATAACCATTAATTTCAGAGAGT
>JABXES010019273.1:0-11576 GCA_013375695.1 Dictyostelium brefeldianum | reverse complement strand
TTTTTTTTGTTTTAATTAAAAATAAAAAAAAAATATTTTTAAAAAAAAAAAAATAAAAATTTAATCTTAAAATTCCAAAAAAAAAAATTTTTTTTTTTTTTTTTTTTTTTTTTTTTTTTTTCAATTTTCTTATTTTTCTACAACTCCTGGGTGGTAAAATATTTATATTAATTATATGTATAATTTCGGGAAAGAGAAAGAGAAAGAGATAGATAGTAATAATAATCCAATTTGTAAAAATAGTTAATGTGTATACCATATCAGTAATAATAATAATAAAGTGTAAAATCAATTTAAATAACACAAAAACCAAAAAAAAAAAAAAAAAAGTGTAGAGCATATCAATCACACACTGTAATATTAATAAAACAACAACAACAAACAAACAAATATAATAAAAGAAAATGGAAGAATATCACTTAAAATGCATTGTAACAGGACCACCATGTAAATATCATTTAATATTATAAACTATAATTTATTATACCGGTATTGTTTATTAATGATTCATGTTACAGTTGTTGGGAAGTCATCATTACTATTACAATTTTGCGAAAAAGAATTCTCTGTTGAAATGGATACAACCATTGGTGTTGAATTTCAAACTAGATCAATTGTTTTAGATTCAAATAAAGTTAAATTGGAAATTTGGGATACAGCTGGTCAAGAATCATTTAGATCAATTACAAATAATTATTATAGAGGCGCTCATATTGCATTATTATGTTATGATATTACAAAGTAAGCTATTCATTCATTCATACCACACACTCATATCCACCTCACATACTAATGAGGTATATCATATGACATATTATAGACGTCAATCATTTCAATATCTTAATGGATGGATGGAAGAAGTTAAACAAATGTCATCACCAAATATTGTAATTGCATTAATTGGTAATAAATGTGATGTAGTTGAAAAAAGAGTAATTACAACAGAAGAAGGTTCAAAATTTGCAAAAGAACATGATATTTTATTTTTTGAAACAAGTGCAAAAGATTATCAAAGTGTCGAAAATGTTTTTGAAGGTGTATCTAAAAAAGTTTTATCACTAATTAAACAAGGTACCCTAGTAGTAGTTAATAAAAAACCACAAAGTATTCAAGTAAGTATACAATATTACAATATTAGATTATATATTTAAATAAATAAATAATACTAATATCTCAATATTGTATACATACAGCTTGGTCAAACTCAAGATCAACCAAAAAAACCAAAAAGTGAATGTTGTAAATAGATAAATAAATAAATAATATAGTTATACGTATAGATAGTAGATAGGATATAAATTTTATGAATGTTTATTTTTATTTTTTTTTTGTTTTTTTTATTTGTTTTTTTTTATTTGTTTTTTTTTTATTTGTGGCGGGAAGTAGAGCTCTAATTCTTTCTGTACATTAACCAATCTTTTTTAGATAATTTCTTTAATTTTTTAGTATTATTGATAACTTGGACTACTTCAGATTTTCTCAAGTTTGCTTCGTATATCTTTTTATTTTCTCTAATTGCATTGTGCATATTTGCTTTATCGACTTTAGTTTTTTCTTTGATTTCTCTTTCTTTTTCTTTCATTCTTTTATTATCGAGTCTTTGTTTTTGTTTAACTTGGAAACTTGTTTTCAAACCTTTAGTTGGTTCAATTGATTTATTCCATTTTGTTGATGGTGTTTTCCAAACTCTACCTGAAACTGGTTTACCTCTTGTTGGATCTAATTCAATTATACTTCTTTTCATATTATTTACATTTGTTGTGGTTGGTGTGGTGGTTGATGTGGTGGTTGCGGTTGTTTCTTTTTTAACTTTTGGTACATTTTCTGCTGTTGTATTTTTAATTGGTGCTGGTATACTATTGGTAATTATAACTTTTTCATCTTCTTCCTCTGATTCTGATTCTTCAATTGGTTGTTGTGATTGTTGTGGTTGTTCAATAACTTCATCTTCTGATGATGATTCTTCTTCTTCTTCTGCTACTACTTCAACAGCTGGAGTTGGAATTGGGATTGCTGCAGCTTTTTTAGAAGCAGTTTTTTTAATTGGTGCAGGTGTTGTTGTTGCTTTTTTAACTGGAGTTGGTTTAACTGGAGTTGGAGCAGTTTTAGTTGTTACTTTTTTAACTGGAGTTGGTTTAACTGGTGTTTGTTTAACTGGTGCTTGTTTAACTGGAGTTGGTGCAGTTATAATTGTATCTGTATCCATTTCAATATCATCATCGGAATTATTGTTATCGTAATTATCATTATTATCATCAGATGGTTTAACGGATTTTCTCTTTCTTGTAAATGCTGTACTTAAAAGATTCTTAAATTGTGTATCTGCAATACTTGATGTTCTTCTTGTTCCTGTCATTTTATATGTAGATTTATATGTGATTATTTATAAAAATCAAAAATGTGTTGTGATTAAAAAAAAATTTCGTTTTTGTTTCTCGCCAAAACTTTCGTTTTTTTTATTTTTTTTTTATTTTTTTTTTTTTTTATTTTTTAATTTTTTTGAAAAAATCTCTCTTTTTTTTATGAACATAACAATTTTTTATATATAAACAGAATAGATAATAATACAAAAACACACAAAAAAAATAAAAAAATTTAAAATATGAATTAATAATTTCATGCTAAATAAAATAAAAACAAACATACTATAGATAGAGATACAAAATTAATTAGTAATAATAAATAATAAATAATAAATAATAAATAATAAATAATAAATAATAATATGGAGCAAGATAATGAAACAAATATAACAGAACAAATTGAAGATACAACAACACAGGCACAACAACTTGAACAAGCAATAGTAGTAGAAGACGAAGAGGTAGAAGTTGAAGTAAATGAATTAAATGAACCTTTTAATTTTATAAATGACTCTCAAGAAGATCAAATAGAACAAGAACAACAAATACAACAAGAAGAAAAACAACCAAATGCAATTGATTTAGATAATAGCAGTAACAACAACATTGAAAAAAAAGAAGATCTTAAAATATTAATTATTCAAGATCAATGTACAGAATCAAAAGAAGAATATGAAGAGGAATATGAAGAATCTGAAAAAGAAGGTGAACAACATTTAGAATTACCATCAATTGATGAAGAGGAAGAAGATAATTCACCAACTACATTCACTGTAAATAAAATTGCAACTAGTAATGGATTACCAAAGAAACCAATTACAACTATCACTACTACAACAACTAATCTCAGTGGTATTAAAACAACTACAACAACACCAGTATTTAATAAACTACCAACATCAACCAATAACATATACAACAATAACAACAACAATAATAACAAAAATATTAGTAGTAAAAATTTATTAAATCATATAAATAGTGGTAATTTCAATACAGCACCAACAAATAGTAATAGTATAGTTAGTTTGACATTTGACAGTAATCCAAATAGTAGTTACAGTATAAATAGTAGTAATTATGAAGATGATGATGAACCATATTACAATGAAGTATTGGAATTAAACATTAATAAAGCAACAAACACAAATGTCAATAAAATGAATACCACTACTACAACACAAAAGAGAAGATACAATGTAAATGGTAAACATAATAGAACAAACAGTACAGCATCAATTGAAAATATTACAACAGATGAAGATTATGAAGATTTTGATTACGATGAAGAAGAGGAAGAAGAATTAACTGAAGAGGAAGAAGAAGAAGAAGAAAGAGGTTTCAATTATGAAGAAGAAGAAGTATCAGAGGAAGAAATTGAAGCTGAGCTAGTACAACCAGAAATCGAAAATGAAGAAGTATCTGAAGATGGATCAGATGAGGATATTGGTTATTTTGAAGCATTAGAAGAAGAAGATGGTAATTTCTTACAATCAAGTTTAGATTTTAGTAATGGTAATAACAACAATACAAATGAATTGGAAGAAGAAGAATATGAAGAGGAAGAGGAGGATGTTCAATCTACTGGCTTAAATTCACAAGCATTCCAATTCTCATTCAATAATAATAATAACAATAACAACAACAATAACAATTCATTTCAAAATACATATAGTTTATTTGGTCAACAATCATTCTTTAATAATATAATTCCACCAGTATCTGAATTAAATGCCAATTCATTTCTTTCAAATAGATCACCAATTAATCCAAATAATTTGGTATCACCTTCAAAAAATCAAAAGAAACAACAACATCAACAGCAGCAACAAAATCTACAACAAAATCTACAACAAAATCAACAACAATTCTTTAATCAAAATATTCCAATGTTTAATAATAATAGTATGAATTCATTTAATCAAAATCATATTCCAAATTTTAATTTATTTAATGGGTTTGATAAGATTAATAATAACTTTAATTCACCAAATAAACAACAACAGCAACAAAATAATCAACCATCACATTTACATCAACAACATCAACAACAACATTTACAACAACAACAACATCAACAACAACTTAATAATTTTGGATTTATGGCAAATAATTTAAATAATCTTTCAACATCACCAGTTATACCACCAACTATAAATGATTTCTTAATTCAACAACAACTATTAAGTTTATCAAATGAAAATAGACAATTTGTACTCACTTTTACAAATTATGGTTTTTCATTGGAACAATGTCTTCACGCTTTATACAATTCAAATAATGATAGAAATATTGCTTCAAAATGGTTAGTTGAATTAAAATCATTCCTTATAAACTGGTCTTCACTTTCAAATAATAATAACATCAACAACAATATCAACAATAACAACATTAATAATTTAGGTATTCCATCTCCAAATTTACAAAATCCTTTTGATTTTTATAATAATAATATCAACAACAATAATAATAACAATAATAATAATAACAGCAACAATAGTAATAACAACAATAATAATCATATTAGTAATGGTGGGAAATCAAATAGTTTTTCAAGTTCATCAAGTATATCACCAACATCTTCAACAACACCACAATTTAATCCATTTACTCAAACAGGTGGTAGTGTAACAAGAAGTTCAAAACAAAAAGAATCAATTTCATCAAATTCATCAACCTCTTCAACATCAAGTGATAAGAAATTATTTTCACCATTACAAAAAACTCAAAAAGCAATAAATGTAAATACAGAGCAACAACAACAACAACCGCAACAACAACAAGGTAATAGTAACAGTGGTAATGGTGTTGCACAACCAAAGATTGATATGGAAGAAGGTAATAAATATTATGAATTGGGTCTTTATTATTTAAAGCAAAATGATTATGAAAAGTAAGTCTGAATGGAAATTAATTAATATATTAAATATTATTATACTAATTAAATTGATTTCAACATTACAGAGCATTAACTCATTTTGATAAATCTTATGAAATTAATCCAACAAGTCAATCAATGAATAAAATTTTTGAATTGACAAATAAAATTTTCAAAAGTAAAAAAGATGCAAACAACAATAGTAACAACAGTAATAATAACAACAATAACTCAACATCAACATTAAATGATAGTTTAAATTCACCAATTTCAAGTAGTGGTGGTTTATCAAATTCAGGTGGTCATTTTTCAAAGGGTGGTACGGAATCACCATCTAAAAATGATCAAAAATCGAATAACAGTAGTAATAATAACAGTGGTGGTAATCCATTAAAACAACAACAACAATTTACATGCTCAAATGATTCAAAATTAACAAGTGATGGTAAAAAGATTGATATAGGTACAAAAGAAGCAATGGCAAATAATGCAACTTCAAATTGGAATAAAAAACAACAACAACAATCAAAATTATCAAATGGTAGTAATGTTTGGGGTATTTCAACATCTACCACCACAACTACAACTTCACCAACTGTATCACAATCAACTTCACCATTAAAATCGACACCAATAACAAATCAAATTTTAGAACCAACAACAACTCCAAATACTACAGTCATATCAAATAATAAAAACAAAAATAATAAATCAAATAATAATAAATCAAATAACAACAATGGTAATAAAAAAGAAATAGATTCATCAAGTGAAGCAATTATTAAAGCACATGATCAATCACAACATAGTAGTGGATCAACAACAAGTTTAGGTGATAGTGATACAATTGAATCAAATAATGGATCAACATCACCATTAAATTCAAAACAACAAGGAAAGAAAAAGACTAAACAACAACAAAAGGAAGAAAAGAGAAAAGAAAAGGAAGAAAAAGAACAACGTGAAAGATTAGAAAAGAAACAAAGAGAAGAACAATTGGAAATTGAAAGATTAGAAAAACAAAGAAAGGAGAAAGAAGATGCAGAACAACGTGAACGTGAAGAGAAAGAAAAACAAAAACAATTGGAAATCGATAGGTTAGAGAAACAAAAAGCAGAAGAAAGAGAAAGAAAAGAACAAGAACGTGAAAATAAATTACAATTAGAGTTGGAACGTCAATTAAAAGAAGAAAAAGAGAAAAAAGATAAAGAAAAGAGAAGACAAGAACGTGAAAGACGTGAAGAACTATTACGTTATCAAATTGAATTGGAAAAGAAAGAAAGAGAACAACGTGAACGTGAATTGGAAAAAGAATTAGAAAAAGAAAGAGAAAGAAAAATTCAATTAAAACAAAAAAGAGTTAGAAATAATAACAATGGTGGTAGTAATAGCAATGGTGGTGGTAATAACAATAATAGTAGTAACAGTGGTGGTGATGATAGTAATTGTAATAGTATTGATACTCGTGAAAATGAAGATGATAGCAGTAATAGTAATAGTCCAAATTCAAATACTACAAATACAATAATTTCCACAAATCAACCACAACAAACAAACGAAGAAAAAGAATATATTAAAAATTTATCTAAAATTTTAAACGAATCAAACAATTCAAATCATATTAGTCTTGATGATATACCAGATTTAATTAGTGATGATAGCGATGATGAAATTTTAAACAGCAGTAACATTAATACCACAATCAATAGTAATAGTAATAGTAATAATATTAAACAAAAAGAAATACCATCAACAAATAGTAATAATTCAACATCTAATAAACAAAGTGGTAAAAATAACAATAATGTCAATACAACAACAACAACAACAACAACAACTCATGGTAAAAAAGGATCAACAGCAAATCGTAAAAAACCAACTAGATCAAATACAGATGTTAGTGGATCAAGTAGTGGCGGTGGTAGTGGTAACAAATATTCAGCAACAATTAATACACAACCATCAACATCCAATGGATCAACTGCAAATGTTGATTCATTCCCACCAAATTTAATTAATAATCAAGATCAAATTAATTTCAGTATTCAACCAAGAAAAGCATTATTAACTAGACATCCAGTTGGAAGTAAAAACCGTAAAACCAATGCTGTTTTATTATTTATTTGGTGGATTATCAAAATGTTTACATTACCATTACTCTCAATATTGGTAAAGATATTCTTTGGTCTCTCTTACAAATATTGTAAAGCTTGTGATTCATTTCATGATATGACACCTGTATCTGGTTTTGTTTGGGCAGAGGGTAATAGAATATTCTTTTTAGGTCATGATTTACAAAAAGAAGATGTAACAGATTACGTTGATTTAAAACAATTGATTGATTTTGATTTACATCATCATAATAATAAATCTGGTAAATCAAAGAAAAAGAAAAGTAGTAATAGCAATAACAACAATAACAACAACAACAGTAATAACAATAACATAAACACCAACAACAACAATAATTAATTAATAAAAATTTAAATTTTATTTTGAAAGTTTGAAATTATTTTTTTTGTACTTGAAATGTTATGAATTATATTACCATTACTATTTGTAGTATTGTTGAAATTATTAGTAAATTGAATTTTGTTAATTATACCTCCAACCATATGCAAATTTTTAATTTCATTTACTAATTCCATAATTTCTTTTGCAGTTTTAACTTTATAATTGTTATCTAATTGGATTACTTTTTTCAAATTTTCAACTTGAATTTTATGATTCTCTAAATGATCGGTCAACAATTTAATAGAGTCTGCACTTTGTCTTGGATTTTTAATTTGTAAATTTAAGAAATCTTCATAATCATAATTATATTGAACAAGTGAATTCTTTGAAAGGAAAATTGAAAATTGAATAGAGGCATCTGATATTTTTTTAAATTCTTTTTCATATAATCTTTTTCTTTCTTTTAATTGTGAGATTAATTGATTTGTGTTTTGCTTAATTTCAGATGGGTTCAAAAAATTTGGATTTTCCTTTTGGTGACAATTGGTTTCTAATGTTTTGATAACTAAATGATCTGAATGAGCACATTGTGATCCATTGGCTTTGAAACATGATTTACATTTACCATTAATATCAAAATTGAAACATAGGTATAAGTTACCAAATATACCACCAAAACAATTACCACAACAGTATCTATATTGATTTTCATCTGATGGGGATGATTGATTGGAATTTGATAATTTAAAATTTTCTTTTTCTAAACAAAATGAATTCAAACAAATTGATTTTGGTCTACTTAATGGTACAGATGTAACTTGAATAATTGGAATATATAAATTATTTTCCAATTCTTTTAATATTTCTTTATCTTCTAGCGAATTACCAGTGCCAGCATTACCATTAATTAAATTTAATGATTTTCTTAATTTGTTTTTATGTAATTTAATTTGATTTAAATTATCATTTATATTTTTCAAACAAACAGACATTGGTTTTGAAAGTTCTGAAATCATTTTTCTTGCATAATTGATTGAAATTGTATTTATTACATCATGAGGTGGAATTGATTGAATTCTAGTTAATAATCTTTTCAATGATACTGATGATTTTGTCCAACTATAATGATATTGTGATTCTTCATTTGCATCAAAATAACCACCAAGTTTTTTAGTTGCCAAAAACAATAGTCCATCATTATCAAAATAAAATTCACGTTCATGTTGATTTACAATTTCAATACCCAATTCCAATTTTAAACGTTTTAAATAGTTTCTTAAAGTAATTTGAGAATCACCAGTTCTAAAAAATGTTCCACGTGAATTTGGGAAACAAAACATTATATTTTCTTTGGCAGAATGATGAAGTTTAGTCAACAGTTCATTAAGACACCATTTATACATAATTGTTGATCTACTATCATTTGGTTTTAAGAAAATGCAAATACCATGTAAATACTTTAACTTTGAAATTAATTCCAATATTAATTCAAAATTAATTGAATCATTTTCAATACCATTGGTATCACCACAACCACATGTATCAATTAGATTAAATGTTTTATCATTGTATTTGATTTTATAATTTTTTGGAACTCTGGTTACAGATTCTCCAATTTTAATTTCATCATAACATTGATCAGATGGATCATTACCAACATTGAATGAATGAATTTTATAACTTGAATCACACATTGATACTTTTGTTGGTATTTCAAATAATTTATTTACATCTTGTGGACTTTTTACAATTGCTTCTTCCAATGAATTGTATTTTAAATAATTAATTGCTGAATTAATAAATAAACTTTTACCACTACCTGTAACTCCAAGTAATAATACATTGTATTCTTGTTGTTCTTGTAATTTATCATCTTGAATTTTTTTAAAACTTGGTAATGATGATGATTTCCAATTATATATTTTATTATTTATTTGATTCATTATTTGTTTGTTTAAAAAGATATGTTTTATGTTTGATTTTTTTTATAAATTTTGACAAAATCAATCTTTTTTTATGCTAATTATAAATCAATTTAATTTAAACAATAACTGACATTAATCAAAAAGTATCCAATAAAAATTAGATTTAAAATTCAAAAATAACCGATTTTGTGTTTTTTTTTTTTTTTTTTTAAATAGGTTATTATAGCTATAACAGTTGATATTTATAAATTAAATAAATTTATGAAAATTTCATAAATATAAATATAAATTTTTAAAAATAAAATTTATAACACATTTATGATATAATGTTTTTTGTTTATTAAATTGAGGGGTGGAAAATGTTATAAATTGAATTTTCAATAAATTCTGTATAAATATAAAAATCCCCAGTTTTATCAATACCAATACCATAATAATTGGTTGAATATTTACAACCATCAAGTAGCTGTAGAGTATCTATCTCTTCTTTTCTCTTTATAGTGAATAAAGTCAAATGGTTTGTAAGTACTCATATATTATTGTTATTATTTTGTTATAAAAAACTTACAAAATTAACCTTTACAATTTTTTTAACCACTAGTATCTATTTGTCTAAAATTTAAAATTTCATTTGATTTCTTTGAAATTGGAGTTTAAAAATAAAAATAATAGGGTTTCAATTTGAATACCATTTATAATTAGTGAAGTAATTGATATGCTGTCTTTGATGGTTCTTAAATTTGTAAGATTCATTAATCCATAATTGATATTAAATTTCAAATTAATGATAGGTGGAAGGTTTGAAAGTGATTTAAAATCAGTAAATTTTGAACCAAGTGTGAGTGATACTGTAGATGGTATACTTTCTGATATTAATTCAATATTATAATTGTAAAGTTGCGAATCTGTAACTGATGGTGAATATATGATTGGTTTATTGCATCTATAAATTTGAAACCACTTTTTAATGTTACATTTGAGCCAAGTAATGGATTATCAATTTGGATATCAAATTTATAACCTAAATTTAAATATATAATGGAGCATTACCAAGTTTTTCAAAAAGAATTTGAACATCTAATCTGTCATTTGGATTTACAATTAAACATTGTAGAATTAAACATTTTAAATAATTTGGTATTAATGGAATTCCATTTTCATCCAATGAATTTAAATCACCATGGCGGTGCCATTTCAATTATAGTACAACCTAAACTCCAAATATCCGATTTTGATGGCGAATGAACTTGTAAATGTATATTTTTTCATCATTTTCATCTATTCCATGCCCATAATAAGTGTAATGTGTGATCTTTGACTGAAAAAATGTCTTATTAAAAATAAATGAAAAAAGATAATACATTTATTTCATCAGTATTCTATATTTGGTTTATAATATTGTTAGTATATAATATATAACATTAATAAGAATTCAAATGCATTTAATGCATACAAATTTATTTTTGTTAATAATTTTAATTTTAATTTGTGTACAATTAAATTTAATTTCTCTGCAACATAAATATTTTCACTATTATTTAATGTTTTTTCAAATATTTCCCACTCATCTTGAATATGTTTTAAACACTCCATTTTGATGTTGTGTAATAAAATCTAAAATGTTGATCATTGCGATGACAAAAATATTTAACATATATAGCTATATTTACACAAAAAAATGTAATCCTTTATTCATATTAATATTTTTTAAACACAACATTTTATTTTTTAAAAATTATCGTGTTTATGAAATTTACCACAAAATAAAAAAATTAATTATTTATCAATTTTTATAAATTTTTAAAATAAAAAACAATACAAAAGAACATAAATATTTATTTTTTTTTTTTTTTTTTTTTTTAAAAAAAAACCAAATAATTATTTTTAAAAAAATATTTTATTATTATTTTTTTAAAAAATAAAATTAAAAAAAAAAATAATAATTTAAAAAAAAGA
>JABXES010019241.1:0-11640 GCA_013375695.1 Dictyostelium brefeldianum | reverse complement strand
CATATGGAAATTGTTGTAATGTTTGTGTACCTGATTGTAGAAATATTTTCTGTCCACAAATTCATTGTGATGAAGATCAAGGTCGTATGTATTTTTTTTACTTAACTAAATAATAACTATTCATATAATCATCAAAATTATACTTGTTCGTTTTCTAACCTTTTTTCCAATTCATTTAAATAGAATATCCATATACCCCACGTGGTGAGTGCTGTAAGAAGTGCAGACACGTTAGCCCACAATAAATCACATCAACTACAAATTAAGCAACATACTTTAAGTTCATTAATATGAAGTATATATTGAAAAACCTAATCTAATAAAATCCTAGTTGTTTTAAATTTATTATAATTTATTTTATTTGGGATGTGTGATATTTTTTTTGAAAAATAAAAGAAATAAATTTAGAAACAAAGAAAATTTTTTAAAAAAGGTGGACTATCAAAAAACAACTTCCCATAATTCAATAAATCAATATTTTTATAACACATATGATATGGAATATTATATGTAAAAATTGGTGGACTTCCAATAGTATAATAACAATGATGATCTTTTGGTATAAAACGAATTGATAAGCTATTATTTGTATCAGCTCTCTCTAATTGAGGGATATAAATACCATAACCATTTGGTTTATCTAATGATGGTAACACTCTTGATCACCAATTATGATTCTAGTATCTTTTATAAAAGTATTAAATAGTTCACCTTCTATTGTAACAGAACCACCGGTTAAGCTTGAAACACTACTTGCTTTTGTGATTTTTGGTTGAACACAATCTGTATGTAATGTTGTCTGACCATTAATTGAAATTAATATATCCAAACAAGTACTAATTGGATATACTTCAATGACAGTATGATATATATTTGTAATTGAACTACTATATCTTTACATTATTTATTGAAATTGATACTAATGATGGGTTGTTACCAAAATTATAACCAATAATGAATAGAGTTGAATTATTTTGATAATTACTTGTAGCTCTTGGATACTCATTATAACTCCATTCAGAATATCTGACAATACCATTTAAACCATAACCATATGATATACCAGAAATCAGTACACCTTCTTCACTTTCATTTCAATTTTATTTCGTAGTTGTTGTGTGAGATCAAAAATAACGCTTTTGCAGATATTTTTTTTGATTTTTTTTTTCTTTTTTTTTTTTTATGTGTCGTTAAAGCTTTTTTTTTTTATATATTTTTTTTCATTCTTTTTTCCAAAATTTTAAAGTTGTATATCTATATATTTTTTATTTATTTATAGTTTTTTTTTATTTAAAAATGAAAATTTATTTAAATTATGAAAGTGAACCAGAAGAAACAATTATTGTTCAACCAATTCAACAAGGATTAGAAAGTGTTGAACAATTGAAAAGCGTATGTTTGTTGTTATGACTCACTCTCATTTACACAATCATTCACAATCATTCATAATACTAATATTACATATGAATATAATATTATAATATAGTATTTTTTAAGTGAATATAAAAATAGACATCCAGAATCTACAATTGGTGATAACATTGATCTTTTTGATAAAAAGGGTAAAATACTTTTTGATTCATTTTCAGTTACAAAGTATTTCTCAAATATGGATGATGGTTTTGTAGTTAAAAGTAAATCAACAAATTCCTCATCCTCATCCTCATCCTCTTCATCCTCGTCAGCATCAGTAGCATCTTCAACAACACCAAAACCAACTACTGTTGCATCATCACCTTCAACCACAACCACTACCACTAAACCAACTACCACTACCATTTCAACTGATAAAGTTAAATCAAAAGGTGTTGATGAAGCAAGATATAATGGTGTAGTAAAACCATTATTAGAACAAGCAGAAAGATTCTATTCAAATCAATCATATAAAGTAAGTTTCAAAATGATCACCTATATACACTGTATATTCAATATATTTCAATATACTAATATATATGTTGATTTTTTAGAATGCAATTTCATATTATGAAAATGTATTAACAATGGTACCAAATGAAAAGATTGCAATTACAAGATGTTCAAACATTTATTATGAAGCTAAACGTTGGAAAGAAGCAGAATATAATATTGATAAAGGTATTAAATATTATCCATCGGATATAACATTTCATCATTTACGTGCAAATGTTAAACTGGCAATATTAGATTACCATGAAGCAATTAAATCATTGAAAACCATTATGGATATACTTACACCAAGTCATCCAAAATATGAAGAATATCAAGCAATCTATGGTAAAACATTATACGATACAAAGATACCAAGACTTCAACAAGAAGCATGTGATATTTTGACTGCAGTAGTTCACAAGAATGAAAAGAATATTCAAGCATTAATTGGTTTTACATATGTATTGATTGAAAAAGGTCAATTGAAAGATGCGTCACAAGCTATACTGCAATTACTTGGTACATTACCAGAGGTAAATAAGAAAACACAACAAACAAAGTATCTTCCATTAACTGGTGAAACCATTGTATTGAATGATCCATGGCAAAAAGAAAGAAAATGGACACAAGAGAAAATTAGTGATCTTATTAAAGTATTGGGTGTGGATACAATTGTAGGTGGTTTCAATGCACATGCTGTCACACCACAATTATTAGCATTCCTTTCAAATTATGTTAAAGAATTTGGTGCTGTTAACGAGTCAATTGAATTGATTAAACGTGCTTCAATGTTGGAACCATCACATACACTTTACAGATTATCATTGATTCATGCATTGGAAGTAACTCAAGATTATGGCACTGCTATTATTCATGCATTAGATTTCATGCGTAATAATAAACAACGTGGTCTTTCTCAATATCCAGATGTAAATTGTGGTTCAATATTAGCAATCTTTGAAAAATATTTACCACCAGGTACCTATGGTGATATTTATAAATATCAATCATTTAAATTACAAGAACCAGAACAAGGTCCAACCAAAGTATCTGAAGATATACTTGCAGTATCACCAGATTTACCAACACCAATACCATATACTCAAGATGAATTAGATATAATGGGATTATGGTTTGCAACATCAAAAGTTTGTTATGCTGCAGGTATATTAGAACCATTACCAGAATTGATTGCATTGGTTGAAAAAACAAGAGTTGGTCGTGATTTACATATGACATCATCACGTA
Organism: Dictyostelium brefeldianum; assembly: GCA_013375695.1. Lineage (NCBI taxonomy): Eukaryota > Evosea > Eumycetozoa > Dictyosteliales > Dictyosteliaceae > Dictyostelium > Dictyostelium brefeldianum. Next base: position 8,484 of record JABXES010019241.1, on the reverse strand, counting down.
ATGAAAATGCATACTTTTGTTGTATATCAACATTAATGCCTTATAAAACATTACCATTGGCTAAACATCGTCCAATTTACATTGCTGGTGATAGTCATTGTTTCTCAACTGCATGGACACCAATTACAATTCAAGGTGAACAAAGATTATTTCACCCACTTTTGGTAACAGGTTTGAAAATGTGGCATCTTCGTCCATCAAGTAAATTTTATCCAAAAGTAAACTTTTATAATGTTGTTCCAACAGCTCCAGTGGGATCGGAAATTGTATTTCAATTTGGTGAAATTGATTGTCGTGAAGGTATCATTGTTTCAGTTGAACGTTGTCGTTATAAAGATATTGAAGAAGGTATGAATGTTACAATTGACTATTACATCACCGCACTCTTGGATTTGGTAGAGAAATATAAATATAAAATTTTCATTCATCCAGTTGTTCCAGTACTCAATGAAACTCGTCATATCGTTAAAGAATTTAACAAATTATTTGAAAAGAAAATCAAACAATACAAACAATTTGTTTGGTTAGATTTCTTTAAAACTTTGTTATCTCCAACAGATGAAAATGCATTCAATACTAAATATGCATTAGATGGAACCCATATGAATCCTTCTTATGTTTATTTAATTGAAAATTGTATAAATGATCATTACAGTAAACAACAGTAAATAAACAATAAATAAAATGTATAGACGCGAGATTCTAAAAAAAATAAATTTTAAAATATTTTTGTAACCCAATTTTATTTATACAATGATAGACAATTCAAAAATATTCTTATTGATGATATAAATGATAATGAATTGTATTTATGACTAAATAAATAAATATATTAATACATAAATAATTTAATAAATAAATAAATAAATAAATAATTTAATAAATAAATACTATAACACCATGATGAAATTATATTAAATGACTTGTATATGATATTGAATCAAGTGATTCAGCAATCTCTAAAAAATTTCAAGTAACTAAAAATCAATTATTGTAATTTCAAATGACAAGAGATAAAGAAGATTATGTTCTTAGTGGCGATCTAATTATTGGAATTCAAGGAACCTCTAATGTTTCTCAATGCTATACAAACTTTCCAACTCAAGAACAATCTGATGAAACATTTAGACAATCTGATACATCAGTAATATAACGGTGGTTACCAATATAGTAAAGGTGTTATTAATCAAACTTCATTGGATTTTAAAATAAAATATAGTGGCGATTAATAACAACAATAATAAAACGATGAAATGATAAAATCATGATAAAAACACTTACCAACATGACAAATATTTCTTGCCATTCTCATTGTACCAGATTCACCCCATCTATTGTTGTTGTTGTTATTGTTGTTATTGTTGTTAATATACTGTGTGTGTAGATTTAAATTTAATGAGTACCAATAAAATAACACTTACGAAGTATTCCAACTATTACGAATTAAATAATAATCCATTTGCTGTACCATAACCAATTGCTGCAACAGCGTGATCAGTATTACCCAACCCACACTTTTGATCATTATAAATTCCTCCTGTATACAATTGAAATGATCTTATTCCTGATTGAAAGCCAGCAAAAAGAGGGCATACTCTTGCAAGTGCATCTGTCATTGATCTTTCATTATTGACATTTACAAAAGTTGTAATATGACCCTTTGTTATGATATTAGAAAGACAAAAACCAACAGATGCAATATATTTATATTTAGATTCTAAACAAGCTCCATTTCTTTTAATATAATTATATACATTTGCTGCCAAACCACCATTACAACCATTATTACCCTCTTTGTAAGAACAATCAATTATATGTTGTTCTGAAAGGTCTTAATATACCTTCCTTTCTAGAAAGCATTGCCTCTAGTGGAGCTAATGATGCAAATGCATATGCGGAGTTATTATGGGATTAAAGTACACAAATTAATATTGATATTGTTGTATATACATGTACTGAAAATAGTGATCAAGAAAAAGCATTTTCAAATATTTATGACTCAATATTCATGTACAATAATATAACAAGTTATCAAGTTCAATCACAACCATTTTCAAAAATTAATAATCCAAATAATAAATAAAAAAGTGTGTAAAATTATTTATTTATTTTTATACAATTTGTGAATAACCACCACTACTACCAACATGATGATTATTATTAATTCTTTTAGATATTAAAACAGTTAATGATATACAGCCAATTATAAATATTAAAGGTAATAAATAAGTTGGTAGTACAAGATTAAATTTTAAATCTTCCATTGTCCAATATTGGAATGCTAATGTAATTATTGAACCAACTGATTGAAATAATCTAACTGATGCAACAAATGATATTGAATTTTTTTTAAAACATAATGAACCAACTACATAAATTAAAACAATTAATGAACTTGATGAAAAGTATCCAAATGTTAATGATGTAAGATTTAATTTCTCAGTTACATTAACACTGAATCTAGTTTCATAATTTTCAATACCAACATTTACAATGAAATTAATTAAAAAGCCTACAATACCAAATGCTAATGTAATTTTCAATAATACTGATTTACATAGTTTGTCTGATAATATACCAAATGAAATTGCAGATATTCCACCAATTATACCAACAACAAAGAAATATCTAGTGAATATTGAAACTATATGATCATAACTTGATTCAACGTATGTGAGTATAATTGAATAGTCAAAAATACATCCAATGTAAATTGCAGCAGGTACGAAATAAATGAATTTATCACAACCTATTACAGACATAATTGTAAATAATCCATTTGCTTCTTCAATATTTTCATTATTACAATTACTATCACTACTATTACAACCCAATATAAATATAAGTACCATTGACAGCACAAATACAACTAATCCAATCACTATAAAATCACCATATTGAATATAATATAAACTGAATAAATTTGAAATTATAAATGGAATACCTGTAAACTAGATTGTAATTTAATCAGGTTAATATACATATTACAACTTTACAAAGAAATTACTGCTACTTACAATACCAAATACTAAACCAATATTTTCTTTTGTTGAAAATGAAATTATATAAGAACCAATTGAAATATATAAAAGTTCAGTTAAAATTGGTGCTAAAATTAATGAAACAACAGTTACAAATCCAACATTTGCATAAATTTCACAAAAATATAATATACATGACAATATTATTACTCCAAATAATGTATATTTAACTCTTAATTTTGCAACAACAATTGGTGCAAAAAAACAAATTGGAATTGAATAAAATGAATAAAGTGCAAGTGATAATATTGAAAAATTATTTGTTGACCAATTTATATACTATAATGAAGTAACAATCAAACTAAATTAATATTTGTTAAATAAATATGTGAGTGTATACAAATACATACAAATGAAAAATACATTGAAATTATATAAATAGTTGTTAAAAAAATTGAATTTAAAATGATATTATCTCTATTTACATCACCAAAATATCTTTGAACTGCATGTTTATTATTACTAGTACTATTTATTAAAGGTATTGTTTGTATTTGTTCTGACCCCATTGTCTCTATGTATATTTTATTATTTTGATGTGACAAAAATAAATTTTTGATGACGAAATATCTTTTTTTTTATTTTTTTATTTTGGATTTTTACTTTTAAAATTCAAAATCCGACTTATAAAATATCTAGAAAAATCTATTCTTTATGTTCTTTTGTATAAAAATAAAAGTGGGGGGGTGAATTGTATATAATAATTTATTTATACAATTTGTGAATAAACATGGTTATTACTATTAATTCTTTTAGATATTAAAATAATTAATGATATACCAATTACAAAGGTAAATGATTGAAAGTAATTATAAAATCGGTAAATTGGTACACTATATTGACTATCAGAAAAAATATTTTTTGCATCTCCAATTGTTGAACCAACTGCTTTTAATAATCTAATTGATGCAACAAATGATAGTGAATTATTATTGAAATATATTGAACCAATACTGTAAATAAATACAATTAAAAAACAGGTTAAAATTTCATTTATAACTATATATGTATTATCAACTCGATATGATGATGTTGTTGTTTTTGTTTCAAAAGCAATTGAATTTAAAATAATCGAAATTAAACTAAATATCAATGAAATTTTCATTAATAATGATTTGTTATTTAATTTATCTGATAATACTCCAAACACAATTGCTGAAATACCGCCTATTATACCAGGAATAAAGAAAAAACCACTTTGAAATTTATAGTTTGTTTCAAAGTTTGTTACAATTGTTGAATAGTCGTAACCCATTCCAATGTAAATGGCAGCAGGTATAAAATAAATGAATTTTTTACTACCTAATACAGACATAATTGTAAATAATCCATTTGATTTTTCAACATTTTCATTATTACAATTACTTGCACTACCATCTCTACCCAATGAAAATACAAGTACCATTGATAATGTTAATATAAGAAATTTAACTTGTATTGTAAAATCATCAAATTGAATATTTCCTATATTTATTGAATTTATATTTTTCATTGGAATACCTGTAAACTAGTAATTGTGGAAAGTATATTAATAACTACGACTCTTTAGAAATGATATTTATTTGTGTGTTACTTACAATACCAAATGTTAAACCAACAATATTTAAATTTTTTGAAAATGAAATTAAATAAGAACCAATTGAAATATATAATAATTCATTTAAAATTGGTGTCAAAACTAATGATACCGCTATTGCTCTCACACCTAAATAAACTACACACAAATATAATATAAACAATAATACCATCACTATAAATATTGTATATTTAACTCTTAATTTTGAAATTATAATTGGTGCAAAAAAACAAAAAGGAATTGAATACAATGAATAAAACATTGTTTGATTGATATTAAAATTAACTGACCATTCATTTAAATACTGTATAGTAACAATCATTAATATATGAATCATCATTTCAAAATATATCAATAACACACATATGTATACATACAAAATAGTAATATCTTGTAATCATAAAAATCATTGATAATGAAATTGAATTTAAAATGATATTTTCTCTGAATCCAACTTGTTTTTTTATTATTCCACTAGTGGGACCACCATCACCACAACTATCTTCATTTATTAAAGGTACCGTTTGTTCTTCTTCTTCTTCAATATCCATTATTTCCGCTCTTTTGGTTATATTATTTTTTTATTTTTCATAACAAATTTATTACCAAAATTTCGACGTTTTTTTTTTTTTGGTTCAAAATTTTCAAAAATTCGAGTTTTTTGGACAAATAAAAATCAGCCCCAGGATGATCTTACTAAGAAATCTTAGATTTCTTTAATTTTGTAAAATACCCCAGCGGGGTATGATTTTGAATTTTATAGCTGGTAAATTTGGTTTTTAACTATATTGTTCAAATTATCATACATGAAAAAATGAAAATCATCAATATATTTATCTTTATTTATACGAATTATTTTTATTATATTTTTATTTATTTTTAAAGAGAATACAGTTTTTTTTAAATTAATGAAATTTTAAAAAAAATGTTTTTTTTCGTAAAAATTAAACGATTTGTGTGTAAGCACCATGATGATTATTAATTCTTTTAGATATTAAAACAATTAATAATATGCAACTAAGTATAAAGACTAATGGTGAGAAATATGTTGTATATATACTGCTCTTTCCAATCAATTGTTCTTTAATTATCCAATATTCGTATATTATTGTAATTACTGAACCAATTGTTTGTAATAATCTAATTGATGCAACAAACGAAATTGAATTACTTTTGAAAAATATTGAACCGGTAGTATAGATAAATACAATTAAACAACTTGATGAAATTGCACCAAATGTTAATGATGATGCTTCTAATCCGTTAATTGCATTGAAACTAATTCTATACATACTAACATTTAATATAAAATTAAGTAAAAATCCAATCATACCAATGATTAATATTACCTTCAATAATGATGATTTGTTACATAATCTATCTGATAATATACCAAATAAAATTGCTGAAATACCACCGATTATACCTGAAATAAATAAAAATCTTGGTGCATATCCTATTTCATTTATTGTTGAATAATCGTAAATCATTCCAATGAATAGAGCAGCAGGTACAAAATAAGTGAAATCATTACAACCTAATACTGATGTAATTGTAAATAATCCATTTGCTTTTTCAACATTTTCATCATTACTTGCACTTTTACCCAATAAAAATAAAAGTCCAATTGAAAATCCAAATAAAAACAAAACAATTACAAAATTACTATATTGAAAATTTGTTGATAAAACTATTATATTTGAAAATATAAATGGAATACCTGTAAACTATTATTATTTATAAATAAGGTTAATATATAAACACTAGTGCATGTAAATAACTATTTTTCATTTGTGTGTTACTTACAATACCAAATACTAAACCAACATTTAAATTTGATGAAAATGAAATTAAATAAGAACCAATTGAAATGAATATTAATTCAGTTAAAATTGGTGTCAAAATTAATGAAACAACTCTTACAAATCCAACAAATGAGTAAATTGTACATAAATATAATAAAAACATTAATGCCATAACAACACATAATGTATATTTAACTCTTAATTTTGCAATAACAATTGGTGCAAAAAAACAAATTGGAATTGAATAAAATGAATAAAGTGCAAGTGATAATATTGTAAATTCTTGATTTGTAGATGAATTTATAAACTGTAATGTAACGGAATAGTATTGATAAAAATAAAGTTAATATTAATTTACAAACTAAATAAATGTTTCTTAAATAAATATGTGAGTGTATATACATACATATGTAAAATAAATTGAAATTATAAAAACAATTGACAATGAAATTGAATTTAATATGATATTATCTCTATTAACAGTACCAAAATTTCTTTTTACTACATTATTACTATTTATTAAAGGTACTGTTTGTTGTTTTTGTTGTTGTATAGGTAATGTTTGTTCGGAACCCATTTTTTTATTGTGTTAATATTTAAAAAATAAAATTTGAAAAGTTATTTTTTTATAGAATTTGATCTGTACCAAAAATTCGAGCCTATTTGAATTTTTAAAAAAAAAAACACTGGTTTATTTCTCAATTAAGTAGGAATCTTTTCTGACCAAGTTCATTAGCCTGGTAATTTACAAAATCGTGATCAAACGTTTTGACATAATAATAATAATAAGAGCGTGAATATTTTTTTTTTGTTCTTGAAGGAAACAAGCTTTAAAGTTTGAAATCATGAGAAAAACATAAGAAAATTCATTTTTTTTTCAAATTTCCCAAAAAAAACAATTGCCGATGTTTTTTTAGTATTAAAAATACGACAATAAATAACATGACAACAAATAGTAATGGATCAACTACAGCATTAGTTTACTTGTTCTGTGGTCAGGTACCACAAAATAAAGAGATTTATATTGAATTATATAATAATAACAAAGTATTTAAAGAATCAATGGATAAAATTGACAATTATTTATCAATAAATTATTTCAATGGTGAATCAATGTTGGCAAAATTAAGACAATTAGATATAAATGATCATTCAAATAGTAATCAATTCTTAGTACATTCGGTTTTATTCATGTTTCATGCTTCAATGTTTGAAGTTTTAAAAAGTGAAGGTATAAATCCAACTATAATTCATGGTGCAAGGTATGTTATTTATATATGATAGTGATGATAATGTTTAAATACTAATGATTACTTTAGTTGTGGTGAAATTGGATCATCATATTGTTCAGGAATGATAGATTTAGAAACTGCATGTACAATATTATATCAAAGAGCATTATTTACAACAAAAGTTATACAGTTATATCCACATGGTAAAATGGGTAAAGTTGATATAAGTGAAGATGAATTTAAATCAAAGTTTTTAACAAAGTATCCAGCAGTTGAATATACTGGTAGTTATTCACCATTTGCAACAATGTTTGCTTCATTGGATGTTGATCAATTTGAATTGTTATTAAAAGATTTCAAAGATCAAGGTATTGCGTATATTAGATTTCCAGTTGCAACAGCATTTCATTCATCTGCTATGGAATGTATTAAAGATGATGTATTGAAATTAACAAATATAAAACCAATTGGTGTACCTACAGTACCAACTTATTCTTCAATTAATGGTGAACCTTTTAATCAACAATATTTATTTGATCAAAATTACCTATACGAAAATTTAAGATATCCAGTTAAAACTGGAACATCATTTAAAAATATATTTAAAGATTTAGAAGAACAAGGTGTATGGAAAAAAATTATATTTTTAGAAATTACTCCAATATCTTATTTATCAGCTCATGTATTTGAAAATGTTAAACATGTTATAAATTCAACTGTATTCACTTCAACTTCAAATAATGATATAAATAATAATGTAATGGTATTATCAACACTTCAAAAAGGTGTTAATGATGTTACTCATTTAGAGGAAACAATTCAAATAATTA
>JABXES010019236.1:0-11640 GCA_013375695.1 Dictyostelium brefeldianum | reverse complement strand
ATGTATATATGATGATTATTTCGTTTAATTGAAAATGAAAAAATTGCACAAAAAAAAAAAAAAAAAAAAAAAAAAAAAAAAAAATTTTTTTTTTTTTTTTTATTTTAAAATATTTAAAAAAAAAAAAAAAAAAAAAAAAAGATTATATTAATCACAATGTGGGTGTATTTATTTGTTAACGATCAAAAATAAATAAATATTTTATTGTGTGTGTTTTTGTTTTTGTGGATTATATCGATAAGCGATATTAGATATTAGTATAGAACAAAACTATTCCTTAAAATTAATTTAAATATTACACAAACAAACACCTAGAGAGGTGAATATGTTTAATTTTTAAAAAAAAATAAAGTACTTTAAATTATTTGTTGTGGATGTGTGTTTGTGTGTGAATAAATTTATTCAATGATTTTATTTAATTGATTTTATAATTTATTTTTTTAAAAATCACATAAAGATTTAATGTGTGAATGTGTGGTAGAGGGGTATAATTTTGATTATTTGAATGTGTGTGGGGGATGTTATTACAAAAAAAAAAGAAATGTATTGTGTGTGATGTTTTTACATATTATATCTATCTCTATTTGAAATTTGAATTTGTAATTGATTATATTTGATTGTGTGAACAAACAATAATAGTAATAACCTTACCTTTATTTCTATATCTTATATTTTTGAGTGTGAGTGAGTGTGTGATTATTGTACAATTGTTATAATGATGAGGGATATTGTTGTTGATTGAAAGATTGATGTTATATGTTGTTAAAGTATAACCACATATTATTTCGATTAATCTTAATAAATAATAAATAAATAAATAAGGTGAGTGTGTAAAAGTGTGTATTTAATTAATACAAGTAGTGTTGTTATTTTGTATAACTTTGAGAAGTTGATTGTGATGATGAGATATGGTTTTTTTTTGATAACTGTTGGCAAAAAAAATTGATATTGACTGAAAATCGGTTGTAGAAAAAAAAAAATATTTTGATTTTTATTTATAAAATTTTATAATTTAATATTCAAAGTAATTATAAATAAAATTATTTTTATTGTTGTTATTGTTTGAGTGTGATGAACAATTAATATTTCTATAACAAATGTAAATGTATACTATATATAACTCTAACAAACAACACAATATTTTAAAAAATAAAAAAAACGAAATAAAAAATAAAAAAACTATAGTTTTGTGTGTTTGACTGTTTTTTTGGTTTAAAATAAAATTTTAAAATAAAAAAAAAAAAAAATCAATGATGAAAACACATCATATGATTGAAAAAAAATCAAAAAAAAATATTTTTTGTAAATAAAATAGATATTATCTGAGGTGGCACAAAAAAATGTTAATATTTAAAATATATTTTCACACTACAAGGAGTACAATTTTCATATTCATTTGCATAAAAAGTAAGAAACAACACAAAAAGAGAAAGTAGTGATATCATTAACTGAAATTAATAATTCGAATCCTTCATTAATTACTATAATAGATTTCACACATAGTTGTGTAACAATCTATTATAGATTTTATTTTAATCTAATATCTACTATATTTGTAAATTATACATACACCATAATTTGTATCATATAATGTGTATATATAGTTTAAACTAATCATGTGATTTCTTTAATTGATTTTCACAAAAACACACAAATTTATTATTTTTTTTTTTTTTTTTTTTTTGGATTTTAGTCAAAAATTTAAAAAACGTAAAGTTTTTTTTTTTTCTTTATTTTTAAAATTAATTTTCAACACAACACACAAAATAAATATACCCACATTTATGTCTGATCAAACAATTACATCACAAATGAATGGTACATCATTGGGTGGTACATCCTTAGGTGGCACTTCATTGGGTGGTACATCGTTAGGAGGTACATCATTAGGTGGTAGTGGTTCAATTAGTACAAAATCAACCAGTTCATCAAAAAATAAAAAGAAAAAGACAGGAGGAAATAGTGGCAGCAATAGTAACAATAGTGGTAATAATGAAGAACAACAAATTGGATCATCAAGTAGATCATTCATGCCAATGAATAATAATGAAGATGAAGGAACTAAAGATTATAAAAATGGTGGATATCATCCAGTAAAGAGAAACGATATTTATGGAGGTCGTTATCAAGTTGTAGATAAATTAGGATGGGGACATTTTTCAACAGTTTGGTTATGTAATGATAGAGATTCACCAATTTCTGCACCAGGATCAGCAAATGGTATGACAAGTGCAGCAACAACCATTGGATATAAACAAGTTGCATTGAAAATTGTTAGATCAGCTAGAACATATTCAGAGACAGCAGAAGATGAAATTAAAATACTTTCAGCAATTTCAAAATATAATCCACAAGATAAATGTGTTGCTAGACTATTGGATCATTTTACACATCGTGGTCAAAATGGTAGACATCATTGTATGGTATTTGAATTGTTGGGTAATAATTTATTGGATTTAATTAAACATCATAGATATCGTGGTATGCCAATAACATTGGTTAAAACATTAATGAAACAAACTTTAATTGCATTGGATTATATTCACACTAGATGTAAAATCATTCATACTGATTTAAAACCTGAAAATGTATTATTAGAAATGCCATTTGATTTCTATACAACAAATGATTATAGTTGGAGTGAACAATATGGTTTTATTAAAAATAGAAGTTCTTCTTCATCTTCCTCTTCCTCTTCTACTACTTCATCAACCATATCAAATAATAGTAATAATAGTAACAACAATAACAACAATAATAACAATAATAACAATAATAACAATAATAATAACAGCAATAATAACAATAACAATAATCATCACAATGATTCAGATGATAGTCATAGTGATTACAGTGATAGTGAAGATGAAAAAAAGAATAACAAAAGTAATAATAAAAAATCAAATAATAATAAAGATAGAGAAAGAGAAAATAATAGAGATAATAATAAAAAAGAGCAATCAAATACAACAACTGCCACTACAACTACTACAGCTACAACTACATCAACAAATACAGATTTAAAAGAACAAGATAAAGATACAAAAACAGATACAACTGCAGATACAATAGAAAACAATAATAATACAACTACAGCAGCAACAACAACTATAACACCTACACCAACACCACAATTATATAGGTTTGAAAATGGTATTAGTTATAAAAGTAAAATTGATAATTCTGAATTATTAAATAAGAATCATTATCCAAAAGCACAATTGGTAGATTTAGGTAATGCATGTTGGATAGATAAACATTTTACAGATGATATTCAAACACGTCAATATAGAGCACCAGAAGCAATCGTAAAAGCAAAATGGGGTACACCAGTCGACATTTGGAGTGCAGCATGTATGGCGTTTGAATTGGTTACAGGTGATCATTTATTTAAACCAAAATCTGGTAAAGGATTTGAAAAGAGTGATGATCATTTAGCATTGATGATCGAATTATTAGGTAGACCACCAAAATTCATTTATGGAAATGGTGATGAATCTAGAATGTATTTCACAATTAAAGGTGATCTTAAAAAAATACCAGAGTTATCTGACCAATGGCCTTTACATTGTGTACTCACTGAAAAATACAAATTTACACCTCAAGAAGCAAAAGAATTTGAATCTTTCTTATTACCAATGCTAACTTATTTACCTGAAAAAAGAGCAACTGCCAAAGATTGTATTAATCATCCATGGTTAAGAGATGCTTATCCACATATTTCAAATTAATTCAAACCCATCACACCATCAAACATTCAAATCCAAACAACCACAAATTATAACATATCAAACAAAACAAATAAACAAATAATATTCAAAAACAAACTTGATTTTCGATGATAGCATAGTTATAATTATCTCAATAATTTGAGCAAAAGTTTTTTTGAAAAATTAATTTATTTTATTTTTTTATATTTTTTTTTTTTTTTTAAAAATTCATTATTAATTTTTTTTATATTATTGTTTGTAGTTTTTTGTATATATACATATATATTTAAATTATGTTATCAGTTGAAAGAAAGAGAACTGAAAAGGTAGACTTTGCAAAACCTTTATCAAAATATATTAAAGAACAGTTTAGCAAAGGTGAAGCAGATACTCATGAAAATCCAATTGCTGTATTAAATTCACTAAGAGAAGATATTAGAAATCTTCAAGATAGAACCGAAACTTCAAAAGAGATGGTTTGGAAATACTATTCAATATTATCATCATTAGAAATTAGATTTCCAATTAGTGAAAATAATGTATGTGATTCAGTGACTACATATGATTGTATGACTTATAAACAACAATTTATATTAATATACCCTGTATCACATAATTCAGGTAAGAGTATCATTTCCATGGACAGATTCATATAAACAAAAAAGAACAACATTATTTAGTATTTATTTTGAAAGAGCATCAGTATTATTTAATTATGCATCGATTGTAACTCAAATTGGATCATCACAATCTCGTTCAAATATAGAAGGTGTTAAAAAAGCTTGTAATGCATTTCAATTGGCAGCAGGTGTATTTAGTAGTTTAAGAGAATACGTTTCATTACATCCTGAATGTTCAGCATCTGCTGATTTCTCATTTGAATCACTTCAAGCATTAAACACTCTTATGTTGGCACAAGCTCAAGAATGTATTTATGAAAAAGCTTCAATGGATAATTTATCAGATACAATTCTTTCAAAATTAGCTGCTCAAGTAGCTGAATATTACGATACTGTAAATCAATTTTTTAATTCAAATTCATTAAAAGCTATAGTTGATAGAGTATGTATAATGAATAAACCATCATGGTGATGATAATGTTTACTAATTTCACTTGTTAATACAGAATTGGGTTACAACAGTTACAGTTAAAAGTTTTTTATATAAAGCAATTTCATCATTTAAATATGCAAAAGGATTAGAAGTAGCATCACAATTTGGAGAACAAGTATCAAGATTATCAATTGCAGTTGATAATATTAATCAATCAAAAGCAAACGTTCAAAAGAGTGCAGCAATCGATTTAAAAGAAACTGTTGAACGCCATAGTGTTTCCATTTTAAAGTATTTTGAATCTGCAAAAAAAGATAATGATACAATTTATCATGATACAATTCCACCAGCTCATAAATTAGTACCAATTGAAAAGAAACCATTGGCAAAGGCATTACCATTCCCAGAATTAAATTTTGTTGATCCATTCTCTACATTAGTGCCATACTCAGTTAAAGAAGATTCTGCTTATTACAATGATCAAAAAGAAACATTATTAAGAAAAGAATTGGATAATATTGAATTTCATAATCAATCTGCAAAAGCGTAAGAATCATCATCATCATACATACACAAACATCAACATCCACAAACACAAAACACACACATCTATAGTTAGAGGATTTAAAATAATTAGGATATATATTTGGTAATTGATGAATGATCAATAGGGTAGTGGTTGTAGCAATATCAAAATCAATAGAAGTTGTAGATTCCAAATAAAAAAAAAAAATAGAATTGTTTAGGTTTTTTCTTTTAGAAAAAGAAATGTTGAAAGACACTCTGCGAGTAGTCTTTTATATTTTTTATTCATTATAGATCCACCACATTATATTTTTTTATAATCAAATCAAACAAAACCAAATTACTAATATATTTTTTTTCTGCAAATATTCACTATATATGTATATTATAAATTAATAGATTCTTATTATCAATGGGATTACCAGGATCAATTGAAGCAATGGAAGTTGGTGTACCAAAAGCATTACAAGAGAAAATGGATGTTGTTAGACAAGAACAAGGTGTTAATAATATATTAAGATTATTAGAGAATATTCAACAACTTTCCGATGAAGATCAATCAGTTTGTAATTCAGCAGGTCATCTTTTGAAAAAGGAAGAAGATGAGGATAATGCAATGAGATCAAAACATGGACCAGCATGGCATAGAACACCATCTTATACATTGACTGCAAATTTAACTCAAGATTATGCAAAATACACTAGTCATTTACAACATTCAACAAAGAGTGATAGTTTTATTAGAAAAAAGTTTGAAGATAACAAACAACTCATTGCAGATTTAGAAAATCAAACAGAGATCATATCATTGCTTCCAAACAATACATTTCCAGCTGATAAAATATCGGAAATTGCTTCACTTACAGTGTTAATAAATGATTTGGATGCATTAATGGCAAATAGAGAATCCATTGCTGAAAAGTTAAAACAATTGGTTAAAAAAGATGATATCACACTCAAATTAATTGGTCCACAAAAAGATAAATCATTGATTTACACTGAAGAAATTCAAAAATATGAACCACTTCAAATGTCATTGAATGAAAGTTTTGTTAAACAACAAAAACTACTTGATGACATTAGAAAGGAAAATGAAAAATTCACTTCTCAAAAATCGAAAAAAGGTAATCAAAGAGAAGAAGTACTTCAAAGATATGCAAACGCATTTAAGGTATACGGTGAATTGAAATCAAATTTGGATGAAGGTACTCAATTCTACCTTAATTTCCAAGAGATATTAAACAAGTTTAGATCTAGATGTAAAGATTTCACTTCAGCAAGAGAAAATGAAAGAGTTGAATTGGAAAGACAAATTTTAGCTGGTGTAAATCCATATTCACCATTAACTTCAACTCCTTCACCAGCACAACAATCACCAGTTGTAAATCAATATCCTCATCAATATGCAAATTCACCTCCAAATTATCAACAACCATTACAACCACCTCAACTTCAACAACAACAACAATATGTACAACACCAACAACAACAACCACCACAATATCAATATAATCCACAAGTAAATCAATCATTTAATGCACCACAACCATATCAACCACAATCTTTTAATGCTCCACCGCCACAATCATTCACAGCTCCACCACCACCACAATCATTCAATGCTCCACCACCATATAATAATAACAAACCACCAAATTATTTTAAATAAGAATTTTAATAATTTGAATAAATAAATAAATATTTATATAAAAAAATAAAAAAAAACATATAACCTTTAATTTATTACACTAATTAGATTGATTTTGATTCAAAATCAATATTTAATAATCGTTCTTGTTCTTGTTGTTGTTTTTGTTATAATTGAATTGGTTTAATGGTTTGTTGATTACTTTGATTACTTTGATTACTTTGATTACATTGAATTTTATAAACTAACTTTTTTAATTCTTCAATTTCTAATTGTTGTTGTTCAATTTGTAATTGTTGTGATTGTTGTTTTTTTTGTTTTTAAATATTTCGTTGTAATTGGATATCAAGATTAGTTTGAATTGTTTGTAATTGTTCTAATTGTTTTAAAGTTTGATGAATTAATCTTTCTGTGAACATTTGTCTAGACTACCTTCAAAATCTTTTGGTAATTGATCAATTTTCTCTTGTTGTTGTTTTAAAAATTCAAATTGAGTTTGATTTAATTTCTTTACTTTTTCAATATCAATTCTTGGATTTACTTGTTGTTGGTGTTGTGAATATGATGTTGTTGGACTATCTTCCATAATATCAATAGAGGTAGAAGGAGTGTAGAGCCCATACTACTAAATGGATCATCTTCAACATTGACTGGTAATGGTCGATAATTAGAATCTAATTTTAATGATGGTATAAACAATGACAAGAAACTAATTATAGCTGATCCAATAATAAAATGATTGTTGCTTTTAAAAGAAGTTAGATTTTGATCCATTATGTGTTAATTATCTGTAGATGTTGATAAAAAAATGTTGACAAAACCAATTGGCAAGATTGTTTTTTGGCAAAAATTGAGAATCTTTTTTTTTCTTTTAATTTTTATTAATCTAGATAACAAGATTATTTAGTTAAATACAATATAATTAAAAGTGTTGTGTTAAATTACACATACAACAAACAACAAATAATTATGGGTTGATTATTCATCAACTTTTAAACAATAATAAAAGAAATAATTAAATTTTTATTTTAATAATTCATATTGGCTTTTCTACTATCATATTAAATATTTTGACCATATGGATATAAGATTATTATCGAATTGTTGACGTCATTTATTACATGTGAGATACATTGTGTACACTAATTAGATTAGATTTTGATTCAAAATCAATATTGAATTGGTTTGTTGGTTGTTTTGAATAAACATTGTTGGTTGTTGTTGTTCAATTTGTAATTGCTTCTTTTGTTCTAATAAGTGTTGTAATTGCACATGCTATTAAATCAAAGTGATATTTAGATTATTGACGTTGAATATAAACGAGATCCCATTTCAAAATGTTTGCAAAGGAGTTACATCAGTTTGTAAATTGTCACAATCAAGTTGTTTTTGTGCAATGCTGTTATATTAGATATTTAAAAAATTTAATAATATCTGTAATTTATTGCTAGCTATAGGAAATTTAGTGTATTTTAGAAATTTGATATTTTCTTCAATTGTGTTTTAAGCGGTTATTTTAAAACTTGTTCGGCTATATTTCACATAATAAACAAAATTAAAATAAAAGTTGAAATTAAAAAATATCTAACGTCTTTATAAAGATTGACTTTTTTCTAAAAATTTTAATAATCAAAAATTCTTTTTATAAAACAATAACAAATAAATAATATATAAAATGTGTAAATTCTCATCCGGTTGTGGTACTTCAGACGTATGATTAGCAAATTAAACAACTAAACAACAACTATGAAATGATATCAAAGCTTTTATTCTAACCAAATTAAATGTCAAATTACTTTTTCAAAATTAATTATTACAGTCAAAATCATGCAGAAAATGCTCTGCTAAATTATGTAAAGGTTGTAGCAGATCATTAAAAACTGGTAACCCTCCTCCATCTGGTAATAGCGCACAATGTCCAGACTGCGGCTCTAATTATTAGAAGCTATATAGTTTTAAAATGTAATCATAATATGATAAATAAATAATTTTATTTTCTGCAATGCCAAATTACTTTTTTCAAAATTAATTATTACAGTCAAAATCATGTAGAAATTGCTCTGCTAAATTATGTAAAGGTTGTAGCAGATCATTAAAAACTGCTAATAGCGCACAATCCTTTTTTTTTTATTGATATTTAATTTATGATAATATTATTTAAAAATTACTTTATCATTGCTAAAAATAACATTCATATATTATATATTATATAATATATTATTTAAAAGTATTAATATTATGTCATAAATTGTAAATTGTCATATGTTTATATTGTTGGCTTCATTCATATAAAAAGAAAACTGTTTTTAATATAACACTTATTCAATGAGTGAGTTACCCCATTAATCAACATTATTAATATTATTTTAATGTATATACATACACTTTATGATTTTACCTTAAAATAATTAAAGGGAATATTAAATTTAGCTCACCACACATACACACAATGATTTTACAAATTTCAAAATTATTTATTGAAAAAAAATATACATAAATGTAATTTTATATGAATAAACATACAAATACATAAAAATGAAAAAAAAAAAACAACACACATTAACACCACATATTATAATTATTTTTGTATTTACTATTTTTTACATTGTCATTGGAAAATAAAAGTGTATTTTCAAAGATAATAAAAATAGTACGCGTGTGTTAATTAAGTGTGTTTTTTTTTTTATGAAATAATTTTTTACATTGTTATATCTTTCATTCATACACTCCCATATATTTATTTACTGCTACCCCAAATGTGAAAAAATCACACACCCACTCACAGCAACCAAAATATAATGTGTTTGTATGCCTATATTACAATTTTTGAAGTAGTCTATATATAAAATTAAATAATTATTATTATTTATTATTTATTATTTTTTATTTATTTTTTTTAATTTTATTTTCCATTTTTATCAATTTTTTTTTCACAAATAATAAAGTATACAACATTTTTAAAAAATATTCAATTCATTAATTTCCTAAAATAAAAATAAAAGTAATAATAGTAAATATTATAAACCTAGGAAAAATAAAATATATAAAAACACATAAAAAATGAGAATATTATTAGTGTTAGTTGCATGTTTAACATATTTTGGTGGTAGTGCTTTAGCTGATAGTAAGTAATAAATAATAAAATATAAATAGATTTTAAGAGATATTTTTAGAAATAAAAAAAAAATAAAAAAAATATTAAATATTAATTAATTAATTATTTTTTTAGATTGTTCTGGATTATCAGGTGATGCATGTACAACAGCAGGATGTTTTTTAGGAAGTTATGAAAGTTGTTGTGGTATTCAAACACAATATTGTATTACACCACCAGCTGATGCAAATTGTTTTAATTCAACTACTAAATGTTGGTCAGATGGAGGTAAACCAATTCAAACTTGGAGTGCATGTTTACCACAAGATTTTGGAAATAAATATAAAGTATTTACACCACCATCATCAGATTGTCCAGCTGATTGTAAAGAAGGTTGTGAATGGGTACCATATGGTACTGATGGATGCCAAAAAACATCTTGTTGTCCAGTTTATGCTAAATGTTTAGGTGGTGGTTCAACATCTGGTGGTTCCACTACAGGTGGTTCAACTACAGGCAGTGGTACTACAACTGGTGGTACTACAACTGGTGGTGGTGAAAACTGTTGTAAAAATGTTAATTGTCCAGATAATCATCATTGTGAAGTTCAAGGTGATAAAGCAGTATGTGTGAAAAATAATGGTGGTGATCCTTGTTCTAATGTAAATTGTCCATATGGATATCATTGTCAATGTTCAGATGGTAATAATGCAATATGCGTTGAAAATGAAAGACCTCCAAGACCAACTGGTACACCAAATGATAAATTTTTATGTGATAATGTACATTGTCCAAATGGATTCCATTGTAAAGCTAAAAATGGTGTTGCTAAATGTGTTGCAGTTGGTGCACCAATACCAAGAGTTTGTCGTAATATAGATTGTCCAGATGGATACAAATGTCAAGATCTTAATCGTCAACCAATTTGTGTTGCTCATAATAGACCATTACCAAATACTTGTTTAGATTGTAGTGATGTAAATTGTGAAGCTTCAGGTTTAGTTTGTGTTATGACTAAAGCCAAATGTAAGGTTGGTGCAATTAAATGCTGTGATTCTCAACCAACTTGTATTCGTCCAACAACAATTGCTGGTTCAACAATTGCCTCAATTGCTTCTACAATTGCCTCAACTGGTTCAACTGGTTTAATCTCACCATGTTCATTGGTAACTTGTCCAGCTTCATATTCATGTGTTCAACAAAGTGCAATTGCTGTTTGTATTCCAAGTTCAACAACTGGTGGTTCAGCTTCATCAAGTGATTCATCTGCTGCATCTTCAGACTCAACTTCAACATCAACATCTAGTGCTGCTTCTTCATCTGCACAAGCTTCATCTAGTGCTGCATCTTCATCTGCACCAGCATCATCAAGTGCTGCTTCTTCATCTTCGTCTGCACCAGCTTCATCAAGTGCTGCTTCTTCATCTGCACCAGCATCATCAAGTGCTTCATCTTCATCTGCTCCAGCATCATCAAGTGCTTCATCTTCATCTGCACCAGCTTCATCAAGTGCTGCATCTTCATCTGCACCAGCTTCATCTAGTGCATCATCTAGTGCTGCATCAAGCTCTGCATCGAGTGCTTCAGCTAGTAGTGCAAGTTCAGCAAGT
>JABXES010019223.1:0-11673 GCA_013375695.1 Dictyostelium brefeldianum | reverse complement strand
AAAATAAAATAAAAAAAAAATAAATATTTTATAAATTTATTTTAAAAAATTTTTTTTTTTTTTTTTTTTTTTTTTTTTTTTTTTTTGCAAACCGATATTTTTAATTTTTTTTTTAATTTTTTTTAATTTTGTTCATTTTTTATTTGTAGACAGACCAACACAGATACAAATACAAATACAGTAATAATCATGTCATTAACACCAACAATTGAAATTATTATTGAATTAATTAATGGATTAAATGATCCAACATTAAATAAAAATTATGAAAGTAAATTAAAGGTTTTAACAAATCAAGCTGGATTTGGTGTTGTATTGGCACAAATTGCAAGTGATAAAAAGTTTGATATCTTGTATAGACAATTCTCAGCAATCTTATTAAAAACATACATTTCTAAACATTGGAGTGAAGAAGAAGAAGATGATGAAGATGATATAGAAGCAAGAATAAATCCAACTGCAACAACTGAAGAAAAAAGAACTCCAACAACTGAAGAGAAATCACAAATTAAAACATTATTATCACCATGTTTATCTGATCCTGTATCTAAAATTCGTACTGCAATTGTAATGTATATATAAATATATTATTATATAGTTTATACTACACACAATACTAATACTTTATACTATATTATTTCTTCTAGGCTATGTGTATTGCAAAAATTGGTACATATGAATGGCCACATGAATGGCCAGGGTTGGTAGATGAATTAGTAGTATGTTTAAATAATAATAACAATAATACAGATTTATTAAATGGAGCAATTAGATGTTTAGAAATTTTATGTGATCCAAATTATTTATCAGATGAACAAATTGAAGCATTGATTAATCAAGTTTATCCAATTTATACAGAATTATTATTAAAAGATATAGATCCAATGATTCACATTAGAATTATCAATGTATTTCGTTCAACAGTTACCCATATCACATTTACAAAGGGTATGACCAAAGGATTGACACGTGCATTGTTTCCATTTTTACCAAAATGGATACCAGTTTTCATTGGTCATTTATCAAGAGTATTGGATTTAACATCACCATTGATCAATCATTATTTCACTATAATGACTGGTATTGTAGAGATTTTTATATTGTTAATTCAAGATTTCCCAAAGAGAACAACACCATTTGTTCAAGATATTTTATCACCAGTATGGACATTGTTTAATTCATGTTATCCAATCTATGAAAAATGTGAAATCAATCCAGTTCATGGTATAATTTCAAATTTTGTAGAGGAAGGTATCACCAAAATCGATAGATTAATCTCTTCAATTTTCGATTTTATGTTGCAAATTGTTAATCGTAAAGAGTTGGCTCCAATGTTTAAACCATTTTTACAGCCAATATTTTCAAATTCAATTCATTATATGCAAATGGCAATGGAATTGGCAGAGTTATGGTCAAGTGATTCAAATTTATTTTTAGAAAGTGAAGATGATCAAGCATACACACCTAGAGTAGTTGCAACAACATTGGTTCAAACAATGTGTGAAATTTATAAATCTGATGGTGCAAATTCATTGTTTGAAGTTATTTCACAAATCCTTATTAAAGCTCAATCGGAAAAGGTTGCAAAAAATAAACATTGGTGGAAGTTAAGAGAAGCTGCATTGATTGCATTGTGTGATTCAAGTGAAAGATTATCAAAATTGAAACAATTTAATGCAACCCTATTACTTTCTGGTAATTTAATTCAAGATTTTCAAGATGCATCAAATGATCAAGGTTTATTGATTCTTCGTGGTCGTTCATTAATTTGTGCTAGTAAATTTTCAAAATTGGTTGAACCATCCATTTCATTGCAATTCTTTATTCAATCTGTAACATTGTTAAATCAAGAAGATGTACCAGCATCATTGAAAATTAGTGCAATCATTGCAATTGGTAGTTTTGCATCAAAAATATCACGTGAATCCATTCTCGAGTATATTCCAACCACAGTTCAAGCATTAATTTCAATGATTGCTCAATGTTCAGAAGATAGTTTACTCATGGTATTGGAATGTATTAAATTATTGATTAAAATTGATAAAGACACCACTGGATCTTTGGAACCAATTATCACATTACACATTTCACAAGCATGGGTAAATTATTCAAGTGATCCATTACTTTGTGAAATAATGAAAGAAATATTTCAAGTTGTATGTGCTTGTCCAAAATCATATCCAGGTGTACTTCAACGTATGATACCAACATTGAATATAATTCTTTGTTCATATGATAATCCAATTTACATTGCAATTTCAGATTCTGCAATCGATATCCTCTCCTTGTTAATGGCACGTGTTGATCAACAAATTGATTCATTTTGTTTGGATCAATTGTTTTCACCATTACTCAATTTATTATTGTTTTGTCCAATTGAAACTGAAAATAGAACATTGATCAAGGCATCATTAAATTGTTTATTACCATTTATCCATAAAACATCTTCAGATTTATTATTAAATTGGAAATTTACTCCATCAGAAAAAGTTTCAAGCGCTACCACTGCCTCTGCTGCCGATCAAACAATCAATGGATTACATTCATTGTTTTTAGTGTTTGAAAGAATATTGACAAAAACTGACGATTTGATTATGGTTGAAGTACCACCAATCATTAATTCATTGTTAATTAAACATTCAGATATTATAAATTCACAATTACCAATTGTTTTCAACATGGTGCTTCAAGCATTTTACGCAGCTAAAATTCCAAATTTAAAACAAGCATTCTCTTCCATTTTCGCACGTCTTTTCATTCAACATAAAACAACAATCATTGATTATTTAATTAGTTTACCTGGTCCAGCAAATAAATTGTCACCATCTTCTGGTAATGGTTTTGCAAATGCATTGGTATTTGTATTGAATGAATGGCAAAAATATCATTTTGATCTTCGTTCAAAACTTGATAACAATGTATCAGTGGTTGCAATGTGTACACTAGTTTTATTGAATGATAGTAGATTAGATTCCATTTTGGTAGATGGTGAATTAATTATACCAGATAAATCAACTCGTACCGTTACAAGAGGAAAATCAAAACCTGTCTCTGATGAAAAATGGACAACTGTTTCATTGTATAGTAAAATCATTTCAAATTTAATGGAAACTGCAAAATATGAAAAAGAAGAACTGGCAAGAAATACTCCATCAACTGCAAATCAACAAGAAGAATCTTCAGATGAAGATGCTGATATCATTGATCCAAATAAAGTTGATGGTGGTGACGATGATGATGATGAAGAAGAATCTGATGAAGAACAAGATGCTGCGAACACAACAAGATATGCAAATGTTGATAAAAATGGTTTTGCACCAGCAGAAGATTATTCTCATATGTTGGAATATGCTGATAATGATGGTGGTGATGATAATGATAACAATTTTGACGATGAATTCTCTGAAGATACTTTTGATATTATCTCAAAATCTGATCCAATCTATCATATCAATGTTTTAGCTTATCTTGGTGAATTCTTTGCAAATATTAAAGCAAATAGACCAGAACAATTCTTTCCAATCTTTCAAGAATATCGTGTAAAATATTTTGATTATGGTAATTAAATTTAAATAATAATATATAACAAATAAATAAATAATTCAACCAACTCAAAAATAAATATTAGTTTTAAAATAAATATAAAAACATTTAATAAAAAAAAAACCATGAATTGGGAATATTTTTCTCATTCCATTTGCATGTAGAACTAATAAACAAATGGTGTGGTTCCCAAATACTGATGAAACCAATGAATAAAATTCCTTTTCATTTTTATGCCAAGATGCCTTCAACCATTTACTGCAAGATTAAAGTCAACATAACATCTGTAAAGTAGGTAATACTACCTCCGACCTCCAAACAAAATAAAACAACGCATCTTTTTCTTTGGACCAGCTGGTCTTGTTCTTTGGCATTTTACAAATTGAGTCATATATTAAATAAGTATTGAAGTATTTGAAAGAGTATGGACTGTAGAAATCTAAACCTGCTGGCAAGTACCATTTTCATGAGAAGGTGGTAAAAGTAGTACCCCTTTAACATAAAAACCATTTGGATAATTACTTTGGTAATCTATCCCAAGTATATGATTAATATCTGATGAACTATTACCATTTGAAACATTAAACTTTTTGATTTATCCATTGCTGTAAGTATAAGAAATTTCGATGTAAGGATATATATATTAAATAATAAGGAAACTATAGATTTTTTAATAACATACCTTGTTTGTTAATAAGATGTTAAAGAGAATTAACCAATCTTTTCAAGAATTTTGAAAATTGGTTCAACTTTATCAAAGTTATCAGTTAGGCATGGATGAGTTAATACTAATACAACAGAATATTAATTATTTTTATTAAACAATTTAACATTATTTATATGAGACATATATTTACCAATATTAATAAAAAAAATTTGGAAGAAGTTACCATTTTGGTTGATTTAATCAAAAAAATTTATAGTAATTCAACTTGTCAATTGGATTTTGCTGCTGTTAATTTACATTTTAAAAGAAAAGCAAATTAATAAAAATATAATAATTTGAAAAAAGTCGAACCTGAATTGTTTTCACCACAACAACATACTACCAATCAACAATACATCTTCTATTTTTTCTTCTTCTTTTTCTTTCTTTTCATTCTTCTCCTTCTTCCTTTTTCTTATTCTTCATCTTCATTATAAAAATAAAATCAATAAATAAAATATATAAAGTTTTATAAAATTTGTTTTCCTTTTAAAAAAAAATACCTAAAAACAGTTTAAACTTTAAAACAGCACCAATGATTTGATGTCAAAATGAATTATAATACATTGAGTGATTTATATAAAAGTGTACATTTAAAATAATTTTATCTTATTCTTTTTTTTATTTATTATTATTTTGAATTTGTGTATGATGTAATTAAACAATTATATATGATTTTGATTGATTGATTTGATTATATATAATTGGTTATTTAATAAAACATTGTTGAATTGATTTGTTTATGATTTGTTTTACAATTTGAATAATTAATTATTTGATTTTGATTATTTGTGTTATTGAATACGAATAATAAAGTAATGTGTAATAGACTACATCTTTTATTTAGATTTATCAAATCATATAATCAACAAATAATTAATAATCAATACATGATATAATTCATAAACAAATAACAACACCACACATTATATAAATAATAAATATTAAACAAACATAAATCAAACAACACAAACCAACCACACTGTTATTAACACAATATAAAAATATAAAATTCATTTATAAAAAATCAACACTGTTTCAAAATAAAAAAAGATAAAAATATCAAAACATATTTCATGACACAAATAATGAAATATATAAATCCAAAAAAAACAAAACAAAAACATATTCATAAAAAACATAATTTTAAAACAAATAAACAAAAATAAATAAACATTATTTTATTCATATACAATTATTTGTTATAAAATATTATTATCTTTATTAATTATATAAGTTAAATTACCACCCTCTTACAAATGAAATGTAAAGGTAGTAAACCTGTTACACATGTTGTGTTTGTTTTTTTAGTACTGATGTTGTAACTATTGCATCTTTTTGTTTTAATTCTAATAATCTACAGGTGATCCGGACAGCTACAAGAGGTAGCCCAGGAATATATAAATATAACTAAATGATATGTGCTTCATTTCATTAAAGTGGCCATTATCCTCAAATTCTCAAACGTTTAATAGGCTCCAATCTTTTATATCAATTTAAAAACTACATTGGTTTTTTTTTTAATATTTTTTATTTTTTATTTTTATTTTAACCAATTACACAAATTAAGTAAACATCAATCTAATTTTAAATTTTTTATTTTTTTCACTATCCAAATTAAAATAAACAATTTTTTTAAATTAAATTTATTATTTTTATTTTTTTTTTAAAATTGATTGCCAAAGCATTTTAAAAAATTTATTGTTATTACACTCACCAACTACATACACAGATACATATTAATAATTCGAATAATAAAATGGATCAACTATTTAAAGAACTAAAACAAGGTAAAATCATTCATTTAATGAATTACCATCAACAATAATGAAATTAATTATTCATTTTATTCTTTTACAGACCTAAAGAGAACGAGATTAAGAACAAGAATGGCAAATAATATTGAAAAATTTGAAAAACATAATATTTCAAATGGTACAGTTGTACATAATGATAGAAGGATTGTAAGATATTATTTAATTTGATATTGTACACTGATAATTTTAGAAATGTATTAACAAATTGTAGGAAAGTTTAAAAGTTTAAAGAATGAAAATTGTAGTTTAGATAAAAATAATATTAATTCCAAATCCAATGACGCAACAACTAAAACAACTACAAAAAATACAACATCAATAGGTAACAATAAAAAACATTTAATAGAATTTGATAATCAAGTACAACAACCTCTAAAAAAGAAAAGAATTTCAAAAAAATGCTGCTCGTGTATATCTGATTGCTCAAACAATCATTGTGGATGCAAGAGATTAGGTACCACTTGTATTAATTGTGTAACTTGTAAAAATAACAAGAAACAATACCAACAACATCAACGTCAACCACTACAACAACAAAAACCAATAGAAATTCCATTAAAAGAAAAAGAAAAACCAACTGAAAGTAAATGGGATCATGATATGATTAAAGGATATAAAGTTGGGAAAATATTTAAAAGAACTACATTTAGTACAATTAGAATATGTTACGATTTGAAAGTATGCACTAATCAAAAATGTATTGTCAAATTTGACACATTTAAAATAGTTTTATCTATTATTTGTCTTTTTATTTGAAGTTGAAGTTGTTGTAGTTGAAGTAGTTTTATTTGATTCAATTGTATTATCATATAATAATTGATCAGATGCATCTAATTTTTTAGTTGATGTTGTTGATGCAGTGGTTGTAGTTTGTTTTTTTGGTAGTGATGTTGTGACTATTGTATCCTTTTGTTTTAATTCTTTTTGTTTTAATTTTAATAATCTTTTTCTTTCCAATTCTTTTTTTAGCTCCAATTCTTGTTTTTGTTCTCTAACAACTTGAAATTCTTTTTGTTTTTCTTTATATTCTTTTTTAATTTGTTTTTTCTCTTGTTTATATAAATTTTCAATATCTTTATATTCTTTAATATTTTCATTTCTTTCAACCATTAATTTAACTTTATCAATTGGTGATTGATTTTCCAATACTTTTAATTCAATTTCTTTTATTTCTTCTTTAACTGGTACTTGTTCTTTTATTTCTCCTTCTTTAACTAATTCCTGTTGTTGTTGTTCTTGTTTTTTTAAAAACTCTTTTTGTAATTTAAAAAATTCATCTCTAGATTGTTTAGTTTGTAATGATAACTTTTGATGTTGTTCATTTACACCATTAATATCCAATATACCCAATACTGATATTTTAATAGTTTTACCAATTAATTTACCCAATGATCTACTTGATAATGCAAATGTATATTGAATTGATTTTGATCTACACATTCTAATGATATCTTCAACCATTTTATTTAATGCTCCATTCTCTTCTATTGTTGGTGTAATAATAACACATCGAATTTGTTTTGATTCAACTAATTTCAATGTTTCTCTTAGCCCAAATACATATCTTTTCTTTGGTTTATCTGGATTAGTTGCAAATGATTTCTCTTGAAATTTTCTTAAAATTCCAATTAACTCTTTACATGTATTATTTATATCTGTATTTGGTAAAATTTGATTTATGTATTCATGATAATAAATTTGATTATTGTTATTGTTGTTATTATTATCTATTGTTTCTATATTTTCATTTGTACTATCTGTTGTTTCTTGTTTCTCTTTTTCTTGTTTTTCTTTTAAATAATTTTCTTTTATTGTTGTAAATAATTGAATATCTTTTTTTAATTTTGTTGGTTTTGGATCTTTTTGATCTTTAATTATAAAACTTTTTTTCTTTTTAATTGGTAGAGTAGTAGTTGTGGTTGTGGTTGTGGTAATAGGTGTTATAGAGTCAACTGTATTTGTTGTTGTAGTGGTGTTGGTAGTTGAAGTTTTATCAATTACAAAATCTTCAAACTTTATTTGACCAAATTGTTTTCTAATTTTTGATAATGATACATTGTTATTTATAATAGTAATGCCATTTGATATTGGTTTCTTTTTATTTGTTTGTGTATTATTATTATTTTGTTGTGTAGATGTTGCAGTAGTTGATGTGGTTGTTGTATATTTTAATTCATTCATTTATATTTATATGATTTTATGTTGTGTGAAAAAAATCAAAACCAAAAAAATTTAAAAAAAATACACATATAAAACTAAAAAAAAATTAAAAAACAGATAAAAAGAAATATTTTATTAATTTAAAATTGATTTTTGTATTTGTATATATATTAAAGTTACAGTTGTGTTTTGTTTGATTAAAAATTAGTACTATTCTTATTGGTTAATATTAATTTTTAAAATGTATTTAATACGAATTTGATCAACATTGTAAACAATGAATTCATTATGAGTACATGCTGTTTATAGTAAAATAACAACCAATTATTAGTATAAGCTTAATCAAAAATATATAATTAAATTATAATTGATAATGTGTTATTACTTACAAGTTGAAAGACCAGTTTTTGTAATTTTACCCAAAGGAACAACCACACCATTTTCTTCAACAAGTGGATGATCACCAGTAGGAGATGGTGCGGCCATACCTAATGCTTTTGTTGAATGGAATGGTTTTGGTGCTTCTTCCATATATGTATCATGTTTTAATTCATTCATGTCACCCATTGCAACTTCACATAATAACATGATTGCTGTTGGAGAATCTCTTGATGTGAAACAATAACTTGCAGATTTACTAATACAATCTGCAAAATAACAACCTTTACCAAAACGATAACCTGTTTTTGGTGCTTCTTTTGGTGCAATACGTAAACCAGTTGAAATAATACCTACAAACTGTAATTAAATAATAACTATCATCAGTATATTATAATACACACGCATATATATTATAACATAAATTATATTATCATTAAAATAATTACATTTGTAAGACGAGAACCATGCCATAATAATAATCTATTCTTTTGTTTTGACCAAGGAGAGAAACGTTGAGCTTCATTTTCTCTATCAACAGTGAGAATATCTTGAACATCAAGAGTGAATCTAAATTGTTTACTATCATGACTATTTGCAACGTAGGAAACCAATGTTTTGTAAAGGGTAGAATCTCTATCGATTGGAGAGAATTTTGTTTTCAAAGAGAGGTATTGATTTTCCAATAAATTACCTTCAAGTGATTCCGATTGTTTTTTGAGACCTTGAGCGATATCAACATCAATTAATGCTTCAACCAATTGCATTTTAGCTTTAATTGCATCAACAGTATCAATGAGTGGTGGTGATTTACTACCGAAATTATGTGGAATCAAAGTGTAGAAACGAGTTGAACAATCCAACAACATATTTTTACTTGGTGATTCTTGATTTAAAATATCTTGAATTTCAGCGAGTACTTTATAACCAATCATTAATTGTGATTTCTTAATTTTACCCAATGGCATCTTTTCAGTATCAACATTCATAGATTGTAATTGTTTTTTCATCATTTCTGGATCAAACATTAATTTAACTAAATCCAATGTTCTTTGTGGTAATGTTTCTTTTTTAACGTGTTCACTAGATGTGGTTGATGCTTCTTGAACATCTGATTTCTTTTTCTTGAATACAGATTCAACTAATGCTTCTTCTTCTTCATCTTCATTACCATCATCCAATGAAATCATAAAGTATTTACGTGGAACTTTTTTAAATTTATGACGATTTTCCCATGTTTGATCAGTGAAATAATGGAAACGTTCTGCAAATAATTCTTTGGCTGGACGAAATGATTTAAATGATTCAACTTTTGATCCACCAATAGTATCTACACCAACTCTTCCCCATTTAAGATAAACTTGATAAGATTCTGATTTTTTATATTTCATCATTTGAATTTGATAAAATTTGTTTGAATTGTTTTCAATGTCCAAAAGATTCAACATTACATTGTATGCAGTATAACCATAAACTGGATCGTATTCAACGTAAATTTCATATTGTGAACTACCTTTGTATTCTGCATTTAACTCTAAAATATTTGAACCTGGTTTTGGTTGTTTCTTTGGTACAATTACTTCTTCTAATTCTCTCTTTTTCTTTGATAAATCTGAAGAGGAAGAGGTGGTTCTTGTAGTTGATGTTGTTTTCTTTACTTTTTCAACTGGTTTAAAATACTTTTCAGTGTATAATGTATGATCATCTGCAAATTCAGATGGAGCAATAACGAGTGATTTTGATACGGAACTCTTTCTTAATTCAATACCTTTACCAGTTCTATTACATAAATCTTGAATCCATTCTGGTGAAAATATTGGTACATTATCAATTGCATTTTGAACTTTTTTAGTTTTCTTTGCTTTGTTTACTTCTTCATCACACGAAATCATCAATGTTGAATTTAATGGATCTTCAACAATTACACCACCATGACTTGTAATTAATTCTTTAAGGAAACCTGGTGAAACACCCAATATCTTTTCAGTACCTGCAATTGATACAATCATATTTACACATTCTAAATTGGCTGGTGGTTCATCTTCATCTCTATTTGGATCATCTAAAATCATTGCAGATTGTGATGACATATCTAATGTTGGAAGTGTTGATGATGATTCTAATGAATTTTCAGTAGTTGCTTCTGTTGCTTCTTCTTCTTCTTCTTCTTCCTCTTCTTCTTCTTCTTCATCAGCAGCTTCATAGCTTGTAGTTTTCTTTGGATAATCTTTTGAATATTTATAAGTTGAAATGAATTTATTTTTTACAAGATCAGAAGGAATTTGAATTGCCCATCTTTCAAGTGAATCACCTTTCCAATCGCACTTTGTAAATTCACTAATCCAACCTTTACATTTATATTCAACACCATTGAATAAAACATCAAAATTTTTACAAGTTGGACATTTACCTGGTCTACCTTTTAACATCCAATCAGCCAATGTATGAAGTAAATGAACAGGTGATACTTTATCGGTGAATCCTTTATTATGAGCTATAATTGATTTGATGGCTGGTCCTTTCAAATTATCTGCAATATCATCTTTTACAACCCATAATGCCTTAACATATTTCTCCCTAATAACTTCAGTTGCTGATTTTGGATCATATTTTTCACTTTTAAAATGTTTACTACGAAGTTCTTGTTCATCTTCCCATCTTAAAAATTCATGATGAACTAAATCTGAAAATTTACCAACACCATTAATAATACATTTTGTATGATGCCATGATACATCCCTAAATAATGAAATTAAATATGTTAGTTTTGTTGTTACTATTATATCATACATGGTATATATCTTTTTTTTTGCTTTTTTGATACAAACATTCCATCAAAATGTCTAGATTTAGTTTTATAACCAATTCTCATTTCTTCTTTATGAATACCTTTACTACATGTTGCACATGTTGATCTATCTGATTTAGCATATTCAATTTCATATGGTGATGTGTTTTTTGTCGCCATTTTTATAACAAAAAAAAAAAAAAAAAAAAAAAAAATTTTTATGGATTTTGGTTTGTAAAAAAAAATTTTTTTAACAAAAACCAAAATTTAAAAAAAAAAAA
>JABXES010019215.1:0-11681 GCA_013375695.1 Dictyostelium brefeldianum | reverse complement strand
CCTCCCCCGGCTCACCAACCCCCCCCATGGGGCCCTTTAAAAAAAAAAAAAACACCCCCCCCCACCCCCAAAAAAAAAAAAAAAAAAAAAAAAAAAAAAAAAAGCTCCATTTTTAAATTGGGACCAACTTTCAAATTAATCAATAAATAACATCAACAAAACAAAACAAAATAAATCAATTGGATCTTGCACTAATAGTTCACCATAAAATGTACAACCAGAGTTTAATTTAGTTTGATGTTTCAATAATATTGCACAACTTACACTTCAAATATTATTGGCTGAGTTGGTTGCATTTTTAATGATCCTGGATTCCACATTACGAATCATGTTAATCAATACTATTGAAAATCAAACTACTTCATTACCAAATTTAATAAAAATAAAAAAACAAATAAAAACAATAAACCAATTCAAATACCACAACAATAAAAACAACAAAAACCACAACTACAAAACCAATTTCAAATCAATTGACAATATATAGAAATGAAGTAATAAATATAATTAGTGACTCTGAAGTTGAACAAGAAGAAATAAAATTAATAACCAATAAGAAGAAGAAAAGAAATATTGAAGAAACATCCAGTAGAAGACCAAAAGTACATAGAATTATAAAATCATTTGAATTTCAAGAATATGAAAACAATAACACCAAAAATGAACCACCACAATCAAACGAATTTATTTTATGTTCATTTAAAAAACATTCACAGCAAAACGTGGTGAATCATGTAAACAAAAAATAATAACCCTAAAAAACAACCAATCAATTTGCTGTACTAAATTTATTAGATTTACAACTAGAAAGAGTATGGTTGAATTATTTATTGTTCAATTGAATGCCAGTTGAATCTTATTCAAATAAAAATTTAAATTTATCAAAAACATTATAAATGATGGAAAAAGTAATACCACCATTACCTTAATCAATTAGAAAGTTAAAAAATTAAATAATTAAAAAAATAAAAAATAAATAAGATTTCCTTTTTTTATAGATCAAATCTATTAATTAAATTTTTATTTAAATTAATATTCCCGCTTTTTTACTGATTTTTATTTTTTTAAAATTATATTTTTCATTTTGATTTTTTTTTGTGTATGTCCATTTGTATATAGGATCCTTTTTCTTTTTTAAATTAAATAGATCCATTTTTTTTTTTTTTTTGTTATTTATTTTCATTGTCATTGCTTCATTATAACATGGAAAATCTACTATCAGATAAAACAGAATTAATATTAAATCAAATAAAAAATTCATATGATACCAATTTAAATTCAGTTTGTACGTTTTGTGGATCACAGATTAAACAATACATGTGGGTTCCACATTATAAAACATGTATACCACTTGCAGAAACTCATTTAAAATTGGTTAATAGTAGTAATCAATCAAATATAGTTAAACAAAAAGCAACAACAACGACAACAACAACTGCAACTAATAAAAAAAAAGCAATTGCTTTATCAAACATCAAAATAAAACAAAAACAAACTAACATACCACAAACAAAAACAAAAACAACAACTACGCCAATAATATCAGCAACAACAAAGACAACGAAAACAACAACCAATAAACCTACTACCACCACAAGAACCACAAAAGCAAAACAACAAACCACAGTTACAACACCATTTTTACCAACAAAATCAAATAGTTTAGTATTAAGTAAAATTAAAGAAGAAAAAGTAGATGATATTGGTAATTATATAGAGGAGGAGGAAGAAGAAAAGAAAGAAATATTAAGAATTGAAGCAGCACCAACTGTTAAATCTGAACATAAAAGAAAAAGAGAAGAAATAGAACAAAAAGAATTGGAAGATTTTAGAAATCAAAAATTAATTTCAAATCAACTAGCAATTGAAAACCAACAGAAATTAGACAAACAAAAAATAGAACTTTGTTCAATTGGTAATTTTGCCCAATGTCAAATAAATTTAAGAAAGAAAACAGATGTATTTGATTATATAGTAATTGAAATTGGTGGTACTCAAATAAACGTTTGTCAAATAAATCATTTTAGAAATAAATATTTTAGTCAGAAATTTATATCAGAATACCAAAAAGAACAAGATACTGAACTTGATGCAACATGTCTTTGTAATAGTTTATCTTGCACTCAAAACCGAATCAATGAAAACAAAGAATTTGAATTTGACTGTTCAAATTTTATATCTGCTACTTCAAAAATCAATAACAACAAACAATATTTTTGTTCACTGGATTGTTTAATTTCACTACATAAAGATAAAAATTCACCATTAAAAAATATTATTAGTAAATAAAATTGTGTGTAATAAACAAACCCACCTAGATATTGTTGCTTGAATTAATGTTTTGGTTCCCAAACGAGCTGATTTTAGTTTGTTTTTTTGATTTTTTGTTTTGAAAATTCATTTTTTTTTAAAAACAAAAATAAATTTTTAAGATTCCCGTGTATAAATAATAATTTATAAATATGTTTTATAAAAATAATAATAGTAATAATTAATAATATAAAAAATGATGATTAAAATAATTTTAATAATAATGGTAATAACATTGGTAAATGTAATTTATTCTGGATATGTTCATTTACAAATGTTTAGTGACCATGATGGCGCATGTACAACATTGTTACTTGGTGATTATACAGTTGAAGGATTATGTATAGATTCAATGATTTTAACATGTAGTTATGATCAATCATCAGTTACTGCAACAAAGTACTCTTCATTTGATTGTTCACCAGATACAGTTATTGGTAATGAAACACTTGCAACTGGAGGTTGTGTTCAAAGTACAGCTAAATTAGAATGTACAAATGAAATTGATTTACCACAAGATACAAATTATCTTATTAATGTTCGTCATAATTCATCAAGTTTTGATACTTGTACAGAATATAAAGATGGTATCGTTAATTTTAATTATCAACAAACTGGTCAATGTGTTCCAAATCCATTAAATCCAAAATATTCTATCCTTACATCTTGTAATTCAACATCATCATCACAAGCACTTTATAAAGGTAATACTTGTTCAGGTACTCAAGTTAATCCACCAAGTGCTAGTCCATTACCAACTAAAACTTGTACAAATTCATCAGATTATTTTTCAAGTTATCAATTTTGTTATGTCCCAAATTTTTAAAATTAAATAATTTAAATAAAATAAAATTCAATCTACATTTTGTATTGTTTATTATTATAAAAACTAATACAAAAATAATAATATTATTATAGTAATAATCTTTTTTTTGGAATTTTTATTTGAAATAGATTTTTTATAAAATAACAAATATATTATTAAGGTAATATTTAATTATTTTAAACCCCACGAAACGACATGAACAGCAAAAAGAAATAAATTAAATAAAATTAATTTTTTTTAATATAAAAATATTTTTATTATTTGAAAAAACAAATAATTATTGTTTTTAATTAAATTTAATTTTATTTTTATATTTTTAAAAATCGCATATGAAAAATTTTAATATTTAAAGAAATGAAAATTGATTTATATTTTTCATTAACAAACAACAATTAATAATTAATAAATTACAAATATACTAAATATATAAATATATACTTTTCAAAATGACAAACAATAAAACACAAGAATTAAAATCAGAAGCAAACAACTTAAAGAATGATGTAAATGAAACTGGTAAAACATTTGTAGAAGCAACAAAAGAAATGTCCTCAAATGCTTACAATGCAACTGCTGATGCAATCACTGATGGAATCAATTATGCATCTGAAACATTATCAAACGCTTACAATACAACTGCTGAAACTGTAAGTGAAGGTTATGAAAATTTAAAGAATAAAACATCGGAAATGATGAACAATGCAGCTGAAAACACAAAAGATGCAAAGGATGCTGCTGCTGATAAAGGTGAAGAAATTAAAGATACATTAGAAGATAAATATGATGATGCCAAGAAGGCAGCAAGTGATATGACAAGTGATGCAAAGAAGAAAGCTGATCAAATAGCTGATGACACTAAAAAAGCTGCAAACAATACAAAAGATTCATTAGAAGATAAATACGAAGATGCTAAAAGATACGCAAGTGATAAGACAAGTGATGCAAAAAAGAAAGCTGATCAAATGGCTGATGATACAAAGAAAGCTGCAAATAATGCAAAAGATGCAGTTGAAGATAAATATGATGATGCCAAACAAGCAACAGCTGATAATTTAAATAAAGCTGCCAAAAAGATTCAAGCATAAAACATAAACAACATTTAATAATAAACAACATTCTAATTTGTACAATTTTAAAAACTAATTTTAATAATTTATTTATTTAAACTTTTTTATGTTTTATTCTAAAACAATAAATATCCAATACTTTAGTTAATGATGTAACAACATCATATGCAAAATGAATATAAACAAATAAAACAACAAAGAAAAATACTTTAGCAAATAATTCTTCACTAAATAATGTACTGGATAATAGTAATTAAAAAATATATTAGTAATTAATCATTATAAATTATGATATACCATATATTAATAATACTACATACCCATTAAAACTATAAATATTTATACAAATTGCAAATAATGGAATTAAAATTAATTGAATTGGCGATAATTTAACCATACATATTCTAGCTAAAATCAATTTACCAGTTATCAATGCATATAAAATACCAAATATTCCCATGAAATAATGTGGTGCTGTATTATAAATATCCATTGTTGAATATTTACCCCAATACATTGCAATTGCAAGTAACATTGAAACTGGTACTAAATCTACTAAAACTTGAAATATTCTACCAAAATTACCACCTTTTAAAATTGATACCATACTATAGATAAATAAATGGTAAAATTATTAGTATTATATTTTAATTATAGAAACTTCTATAATAACTTCACACTTACTTTGAAAACAATATAGTACTAACACCACCTAAAACTACGATTAATACAACTAAATGATTATATTGAATTGTATAACCATTGTATGTTAGAGTATTTAACCAAAATTGTTCACCAATGAAAAAAGTGATCAAGTGAATTGACATGATTGATAAATGAGATTCAATTGGACCATAACTACCTAATTGCATTATACCAGTGTGATATTGTTCAAGTTGAGCAACGAAAAATACAAACATAATAAACAAAGTTACAAACAATGAAATTTGATTTGATCCAATTTGTAAAGCAGATTGAAATATTTGCATTATTAAATAAGTTATCATTGCATCACAACCATGATCAAACAATTCACCTAATCCAGATGATGCTTGAACTCTTCTTGCTTGTTTGCCATCAATTGCATCCATTGTCTGATAAAAGAATATACATGCAATATTAAATAGATATAACCATCCAGGTGCTACTCCTTTCATTTCTGGTTGATAATATAATGTTACTAAATAGCTAATAATCATTGCTATAAATCCAAATAATGTAATTAAATTTGGTCTGGAAAAAATTAAATTAATATTAATATTTACACAGCCATAAATATTCTACGGTGGTTATATATATACATACGCAAATGAAGTTGGAACTAGTGTTACTATCCAATTCCAATATGGATTCATAATATATTTAGATATGAATGAATTGTCACATCCAACATATTTATATTTTAAAATATTATCTTTTGATAGTTGGCTAACATAAACCATTTTTCTTTTCTTTATATATATTTTTTTTTGTGTGTGGCTGTGTGATCAATTTTTTAAATTAATTTTAAAAGTTTTATTAATAAAAAGTAATCATCAGAAAAAAAAGTTTTTTAAAAAAAGGTAAAAATTAAAAAGAAATATCTGTTTTAAAACCAAACAAATAAAGGCGTTATATTTTATATTTTGTTGTTGTTATAAATAATTTGAGATTTGTTTTTATTGTTGTTTGTTGTTGTTAATTTGAAATTGAAATATTAGTATGATTATGATTTATATATATTATTATTAATTAATATTAAAAAATTTAATATTATGAACTGAATGATGCTTTTGAAAGGATGATCCTATATTTTTTGATGTTGTTTTTGTGCTTTTGGGTTTTAGAAGAATTTATATGTTTGTATTGTTTTGATATTTGATTTGATTTTTAACCAACTATAATTTTATAAATTAAGATTTTCTAATACGATTGAAGAAGCACCACCACCACCATTACAAATTGCAGCAACACCATATTTCTTATTTTTAGATTGTAAAAGATGAGCTAAAGTTACAACGATTCTACAACCAGATGAACCAATTGGATGACCTAAAGCAACAGCACCACCATTTACATTTAATTTATTGATATCAATGGATAAGAGTTTAGCATTTGCTAAACCGACAACGGCAAAAGCTTCATTAATTTCAAAAAGATCAACTTGATCCATAGTGATACCAGCATTCTTCAATGCTTTTGGAATTGCAAGAGCTGGTGCAGTTGGAAATTCAATTGGTGCTTGTTCAGCATCAGCATAACCAATGATACGAGCTAATGGTTTTAAACCCAATTTAGTAGCATGGCTTTCAGCCATTAATACAACTGATGAAGCACCATCATTTAATTTTGAAGCGTTTGCTGGTGTGACAGTACCAGTTGGAGTGAATGCTGGTTTTAAGTTTGGAATTTTATCAAATAATACTTTTTTTGGTTCTTCATCTTCAGTGACGTATGTAACTTTACCACCACGTCCAACAATTGGTACTTGAACCATTTCATTATTGAAAGCACCATTCTTTTGAGCTTCCAAAGCACGATTATAACTTTTAACGGCAAATTCATCTTGTTCAACACGTGTAATATTATGTTTAGTTGCACAATCATCACCACAAACACCCATAGCACTACCATTGTATGCATCAGCTAAACCATCTCTAACTAAACCATCGATAAATGTTTGATTACCATATTTTGCACCGTATCTCATTTGAGCGGCGTAATATGGAACTTGTGACATTGATTCAAAACCACCTGCAACAATTGTTTTACTGTGACCCAATGCAATTGATTGAGCACCCAATGTAATTGCTTTCATACCTGATGAACATACTTTATTAACTGTAGTTGTAATTGTTTTTTGTTCTAATCCTGCACCTAATGCACATTGACGTGCTGGTGCTTGACCTAAATTTGCAGATATAACATTACCAATGATTGCTTCATCAACATCTGATCCTTTAATTCCTGCTCTCTTTACTGCTTCTTCAATTGTAATTGATGATAATTTTGTACCTGGAATAGTTGATAATGATCCTCCAATTGATCCAATTGGTGTTCTAACTGCACTAACAATTACAACTGATTCTAATGTTTTAGTTGAATACATTCTAACCTGTATATATTGATAATTTAATAATTAATATTAACAATTTTAAAAGAGAAAGATAAAAATTATATAATTTTAACACTATTTTTTTTTTTTTTAAAATCTTTTTAAACCGTCCCATATATTTAATTATTTACTTATATAGTACTACTATTATCATTACTACTAATTATTACATACATTTGAATTTATTATTTTAGCGATATTAGAGATCATTCTTTTTTATATATTTTGTATTATTATATGTATATTATTAATATGTATATAGTTTAATATTAAATTAATAGTTTGATATTTTATTAAACTCGATTGTTTTAAGGTTTATATAAAAATGAAAAATAAAAAAAAAAAAAATTTAAAAAGTTTCACACTTGCCAAAATTAATTTTTTTAAATTTCGTAAATTTTAAAATGATACTATATAACGCCATTTTAGAAAAAATAGAAAAAAAGAATTTTAACCAGCAAACTTCTTTGCAATTAATTATTTGTTCATTCATTTGTATATTTGTTTTTTTAGAATTTAAGAACCATTTTTTTAGGAATTATTTTATTTTTAAAAAAGATTATATTTATTTTATATGTGTGTTTAAATGTTTTTTTTTTTTATATGTATCATTATTATTTGATTATTATTTATTTTTTATATGTATTTTTTAATTAATTGATTATTTATTCTGTTTGTTTTTATTGAGTGATTGATTGATTGATTGATTTGATTTGATTTGATTTGATTTAAACTAAAATATTACAATAAGCTAAACCATTACCTTCTCTTGATTCAGCCATTGGTTCAATGTATGCCCATTCATTTTTTTCAATATTATAACATTGAGTTTCAGCTAATACTTCAGAGAAATAACCACCAACAACATAGATATTACCATTACCATCGTAAATTGCAGAGTTACGAACGTCAATTGGTTTTTTCATATCGGCCAATGTTTCCCATTCCCAAGTTTCAATGTTCATACGTTCAAGGTTATTTGAAATTTTACGACCACCAAAACTACCACCCATGACATAAATATGATTAGCACCATCATAAACAGCACCAGGACCGTCTCTTTGTTTACGCATTTTACCAAGTTTAACCCATTTATCAGATTTAACATCATATTGTTCAATTACATCCAATGCTTTACCATTGAATCCACCAATTGCATAAATTGAACCACCATTACGTGGATCATATATAGCGGATAAATCTGATCTTGGTACTTTCATTTTCTTTAGTGAAGTGTATTCTTGAGTTACAATATCAAATCTATCAATTTGATTAGAGAACCAAGTTTGATCTTTGCCACCAACAATATAAATGTAACGTTCACCATCGAAAACAGTTGCATGACGTGATCTTTCTCTTGGCATATCTTTACCCATTGTCCATTTATTATCATGAATACAATAACGTTCAACAGATTTTTCAAATCCACCAGGACATTCACCACCAAAAACATAAATATATTGTTTACCATCAAATACTGCACTAATTCTATTACGATGATAATTCATTGGTGCTACATAACTCCATTTTCTTTGTTGAATTGAATAACATTCAACACTTTGTTTCAATTGTCCGCCAATTGCATATATAAATTTAATGGTAAATTTAATATTTATATTTGATTTTCTAACCAAATTTAATGAATAACTATTTATATAATTAAATTCTTCATTTAATAATTTGTTGTTATTATTGCTGTTATTGGTTTTTAATCTTAATGATGGTGGTTGATTTAAATTGTTGTTGTTGTTGTTGTTGTTGTTGTTGTTGTTGTTGTTGTTGTTATTTGCATTATCAATTTCTAAACTCCATGAAATACCTCTTGACATATTTGAAACTTGAATTGAATTTTGAATTGATTGATAGTAGTGTCGTTTTTTATTCATTAATAAATTAATTTGTTGAATTAATGATTTTGAATTTGGTGGTGATGATGTTTTTGATGATGATGATGAAGATGATGAAGAGGATAATGAAGACGATGATGAAGAAGAAGAGTTTGATAATAAATTATTGCTATTATTATTATTGTTATTGTTTTGTGAATATAATGCAGGCGAAGTTGGATTTGATAATGAAGAAGATGAATTACCCAATTCTAATAATTCCATTTGGTCAATCATTTGATGTTGTGATTGTTGATTGTTTTGATTTTGATTTCTTTTTTGTTGTTGTAATTTTTGATTATTTTTATTATTTAATTGTTGTTGTTGTTCATTTTCAATATCAATCAACAATTGATTAATTAAATGTCTTTTTATATCAATTGAATTTCTAACTTCATTAAAATCTTGATCAACTTGGTTCAATAATTGTTGAGTGATTGTATTAATTTTCATTTTAATTTTTTGTTTTTGAACGTTTAATTCAATTACCGATGGTAGTGTTTGTTCAGCAATTTCCTTTTGAATGTGTAATTTTGAACGAATACCATTTATAATGTTTTTAGTTGCTTTGTTTTCTTGTCGTGTTTCATTTAATATTTCGCCCAATGATTTAACATTGTGTAAATAATGTAGATCCGCACTAGTTAAGCATTTGGTACAAATACCACTTGAACATTCAAAACAATAAAATTGAACTTCTGAATTATGAATTAAACATTCACTATTTGATATATAAATTAAGTTATTATTTATACCATTTAAATTTATATTATTATTATTGTTATTGTTTTTATATATATTGTTATTACTATTATTACTACTGTTGCTGCTATTACTACTGTACA
Source organism: Dictyostelium brefeldianum (assembly GCA_013375695.1). Lineage (NCBI taxonomy): Eukaryota > Evosea > Eumycetozoa > Dictyosteliales > Dictyosteliaceae > Dictyostelium > Dictyostelium brefeldianum. The sequence continues at coordinate 1,653 of JABXES010019215.1, read as the reverse complement.
AATATTGACTATTATCAATACTATTATTATTGTTGTTTATATGATTAAAATTATTATTATTTGAACCCATTATATTTGGACTACTTGGAACAGAAGTTGGATTTCTATTATGACGTATTTGATGTGGTTGTTGTGGTGGCATTATATTACCACCAGTTGTTATCGGACTAAACCCACCAAATATATTTGGTGAGTGATTTAAAAATGTTTGATGTTGTTCAACATTACTATTGCTGTTATTGTTGTTGTTGTTGTTGTTGTTTTTATTATTATTAAATTGTTGTTGTTGTGGTTGATCATTTAAACTATATTTATGATTATTATTTACATTATTATTATTACTATTATTTACACCATTTGTATTAATGTCAGAACTTAACGACATAATAGATGGTGAAGATAAAGGATTTAATGGTAGTGGTGGTACCAGTAATGGGGAGTATTGAGGTTGTTGTTGCTGTTGTTGTTGTTGTTGTTGTTGTTGAGTTGGTAAACCTCGAGGTGAGAATTGACCATTATTATTTTGTTGTTGCGGTAATATTACACCTCTTGGTGATAATTGAGATATTAAAAATGGTGATGGAGCAGGTGATCCAATTGGTGATGGAGAATGATGAAGATGTGGTGATTGATGTACATTATTATTACTTCCGCTACCTCCTCCACTAGCTACCCCACCTCTTGGTGATGATGGAATAATTGGTATTGAATTACTACTACCACTATTGTTGTTGTTATTTTGTAAAATTGCCTTAATTGCATTTATATTTGGACTTCCAATTGACGCTGATATATTATTATTACTACTATTGTTATTCCCATTATTATTGCTTCCACCACCATTATTGTTTATATTATTGCCGCTGCCGCTTATATTATTTATATTATTGCCATTATAACTTTTAAATTCATTTACATATCTAGTTAATTGTTCATTGTTCCAAGCTTCATTTGAATTTGTTTTATCGCCACAAACTCTACAATGATATTGTTTTGATGATCTTGAAAAAGAAAGTTCTAAACAATCACCACAAAAACTATGATTACATCGCAAAGTTTTTGGATTTGTCAATAATTTTTTACAAACAAAACATTGAATATATACTTGATATCCATTATTATCAATAAACATCATCTTGTTGCGTTTTGTATTATATTATTATTGTTGTGTTTTATTTTTATTTTATTGTATAGTTTATCTATTTTTTATTTTTTTAATTAAAAAAAAATATTATTTTTAATACTATAATATTACTACAATTATTACAACTACTATTTAGTTTATATATTTTTATTATTACAATAAAACAATTGCACAAAAAAAAAAAAATTAATCAAATTGATTTTTATAAAATTTTGAGTGAGATAGATTGTTTTTTGTTATTAAAAAAAAAATTTAAAAAAATTAATTGGATTTTAAAATCCGAAATTATTTGAAAATATTTTTAAGATACAAGTGAAAAAAAATCAATTGGTACCAAATTTGGGTTGAAACAAGTAAAATTTTATATAACTGGTGATGTTGTGGTTTTTTTTTTTTTTTTTTTTGGTTTTTTTATTTATTTATTTTTTTTTTGTTTAATTTTTTTATTTATTTTTTTGTTATTTTTTTTAATTTTTAATTATTTAAATTATAAAAAAATAAATTATTAA
>JABXES010019208.1:0-11691 GCA_013375695.1 Dictyostelium brefeldianum | reverse complement strand
TTTTTTTTTTATAACGCGATAAAAAACTTAATTATTATTTAACCATGTGATAAATTTAGAAAATTAGTTTTAAATTAATTTCTATTTTTTTTTTTTTTTTTTCATTTTATTATTTAAAAACAGTTATTTAAATCAATTCACAAAACACAACAGTTACAATACAGTATTTTATTATTTTAGCAAGTAGATATAGGAAATTAAAAAAGTAATTTACAAAAATATATTTATTTTTATATTTTTAAATTAAAAAAAAAACAACACACGTTTTTTTCAAACGACATTGTCTGACAGACACACACACACTTTTACATTTCATTTATTATTACGGAAATATATTTATAACACATATACTTACTTATTAGCACGATTATTTATTTATATTCTAGAATTATAAATAATTATATATAATATTCAAAATTCAATTAATTAAGCAATTATTTAAAAAGTCAATTTTGACAAATCAAAAATATAGAGGAAATTTAATTAGTAATACAACTAGATTATTTATAAATAGTAGTAATAGTAACAATAGAAATTATAATAATAGAAAAACTAAATTAATTCAAACACCAATTATAACCAATACAAAAAACGATATAATGTTAAATTATTTTAAATCAATGAATCCATGGAAAGATGTACCAAATACTAAATTGTTAATGGAGAATGCAGAGAAACGTACACTTTCAATTTTAAAAACACCATATGAACAATCATTTATAAAAGTTGGTGAACATGAAATAAATACTATAAAAATAGAAGGCTCAGTAAAAAATGTTGATCCAATTGTATTAATTCATGGATTTGGTGCAGCTTCTGGTTTTTGGTGTTGTAATTTAGATTTTTTGGCAGAGAATTATGGAACCGTTTGGGTCATTGATATGTTAGGATTTGGCAGAAGTTCCAGACCAAACACTGAAAATATAAAATCAATTGAAGATGCTGAAAATATATTAGTTGAATCAATAAATGATTGGGCAAATCAAGTTGGTATTGATAAATTCAATTTAGTAGGACACTCATTTGGGGGGTATATAAGTGGTTTATACGCACTTAAATATCCAAAGAGAGTTAGTACATTGGTATTTTGTGATGTATGGGGTATGCCTAGTAAACCAGTTGACTATGAAGCAAATATGACAATGACAAGAAAGATTTTAACTAAAATGTTATCAATTGATATATCATTAGCGATTGTACGTAAATGTGGTCCTGGGTTAGTTTCAAAATTTAGAAAAGATTTATTAAGTAAATTCTCTCATGTATTCCCAATCGAACCAACTGATGGTACAGTAAATGTAATTGCAGATTATATTTATCATTCAAACTCTGTTGAACCTGCAACAGGTGAACATTTATTTAGATCAGTTTCATTACCATTTGGATGGGCTGCAAAACCATTGTATAATAGAATTGATAAAATTGATCCATCTGTTAATATTTCATTTATTTATGGTCAAGAATCTTGGATTGATCCAACACCTGCTTTCCTACTATCAAAAGAAATGTCAAATATTAAATCAATTCAAATGCTTTCAAGATCTGGTCATCATGTTTATATTGATAATTTAACTGAATTTCATGCTTCAATTTTAAATAGTATTCCTTCTTCTTCAAGACCACAAATAATTGAATCAATTTAATTTTTAAAAAAAATAAAAATAAAACCATTGTATCATTATAAATTATTATTATTATTATGACTATTATGACGTTTTAATAAATTAAATTGTGTAATTTTGTTTTTATTATTATTTAAAATTCTTTTGACCAAACAACAGCACATGGTGTAAGTAAATGTTGATTATCAAATTTATCTGCATAATAATAATCTACCAAAGTATCAACTGTTGATACGGCAATATCTGCGTGATTTTTTAATACATATGACCAATATGTATCAATTGATAAATTTTCATGATTATGATCATTTACATGAAAGAAACTACCCCATTCATAATTTGATTGTGGTTCTGTTGATGTTGATTGTTGTTTTTCTTTTTTCTTTAAAATAATAATTTCATCTGGGTATTGAAGTTCTTCAATAATTGCGACTGTCATTAATTTAACTCTGTATGATTATTTTTTTAAAAAACAAATATAATTAGTATATACATACGTATATATCACATAATAATATTTATCAAAAAAATATACATACTGTTTTGGTGAAACAACATCACATAATATATTATCACCAACATAACAAAATGAAATTTCTTTTTTACCAATTTCTTGTCTTAATTTATCCAAAACTACATTTATATTACCATTTTTGAAGATTGAATCCACTGAATTTAATTCAATTGTATCACATGGTATATAATCAGATTTATCTTTTGGATGGTAAGTAAGTTGTTTAAGGAATGGTTTTGATCCAGTAAAGAATTCAGGTTTCTTTGCATCAACGATTATACAATCGAAATACTCTTTGAAATTTTCACCAAATGCATAATTCATAACTGCTTGACAATATTCAGATTTTGAATTTGTAACCAATAATACTTTTGTACCATTTGAACGTATCTTTAACAACCATTGTTTATATTTATCTGATGCTTTGTAAATGAATTTTGATGGATCTGCATTAAATTGTTCATAGTAGTATCCCTTGGTAAAATCATTGAAATTCTTTGCAAAACCATTCATGATTTCACGACTTAATGATTTTAATGGTGTTGAATAATCAATTGTTAATGGATCTTTACCACTAGCTATTGCTTCATTTTCTAAATGTACTACAAAATCTTTATAAATGCATGTTACTGGTGTTTCAAAGAATGAAACCATTGAAAAGAATCTAGCTGAATGTGTACCATCATAATCTTTTAGTGGTCCTGATTCAATTGATGCATTACTATAAATCTTATCCAATTCACTTGTTGCTACTATTCTATTACCTCTATATGCTCTTGTTACTTGTTTTTTACTATTTAATTTTAATATTAATCCATTCTCCATATCAATTACTAATCCACGTTTACAAAATGTAAAATCTACTTTATTCTGTGAATGTGTATTGTATGTTAGTATATATGTGATATTGTTTGCATTATGTATGTTGGGTTATATTTACATTTTTAAAGAATGGGAATACTTCAACTAAATGTAACATTAATGAATAATAAATTAATGAACCAGTTGCAACATTATCATAATTAACAGCAGTTAAATCCATGTCAAATCCTATAACATCAAGATTCTTGAATCTTTGATGTAATTCAATCTCTGCTTGAACAATTGTTTCTGTTGATACATTCATATTGTGCGTATATATGTATATGTGTGTATGTATATAAAAATGAAAAAAATGATATATATTTTTAAAATATCCAAAAACCTAAAAAAATTCACCAAAAAAAATAAAAATAAAAAAAAAATAAAATTGCAAATTATCGCATTTTTGAACCGCTATGGACGTCATACAATACCAAAAAAAATAATAATCCGAAAATTTTAACACACGCACGAACAACCAATTAAAATAAATTAATCCAATACATATTATTTTATTTATCCTTGGTATACCTATACATTTTTGTGTTTATGCACCATATTTTGGAACTTTACCTAATTTAAATGCCAATTCTCTAAAATGTTGAAATAATAAAATTTTACCATTTGATCCATTTATAAATTCAGTTTCACAAAATGATTTTGAATTATCTTTTCTTGTTAATATTGAATTATAATGAATTGTAAATAATGGTGATGTTAATCTAAAAAGTATCGTTGAATGGGAGTACATATGTTAATATTACGACTAGTATGAGTGTTGTGTGGCGTATATGTATATTTATGTTTGTGTTTACCTTGGATTAACTTGAATACTATTTGAAAGTGTAAAACTTTGTTTTGGTGATTGGAACCAAGATGGAATTGTATTTAACGATTGTTGTTGATTTAAAGGTATTTCAACGTTTGTTTTATTATAACCAATTATAATATTTATATAAAACCTATTATTAATCAATTTATCAGCATCTGTGGAACTTAATGATACCAATGATGACATTGTTGATTCTAAATATTTCAATGATTTTTTTCTATCTTGTAAATTTGTTGATTTTGATTTATAATGAATAATGATCATATCTTTTGTACAATTGTTAATTATATTTACTAAATCTACATTTTCTTCCAATTTAACTGTATCTTGAAATATTGAATATTCTGTATCTACATTTGTAATAAATTTAATATCTAAATCCATATACCTGTAACAAATCAAAAACATCGAAGTAAATATATTATTCATCAGTATATGTATGTGTGTTTAATAATGATGATTACTTGTGTTTTTAATTTTACTTTTCTTTAAATAATGCTTCACTAATTTTATCATCGTTGTATTCGAAGCCTAGTAATTCTTGTAATTCACTTGTACTGTTTTTATCGTGTGTTGTTGTTGTTGATGTTTCTGTTGATTTATCAGAATATAAAAGTTGACCTACACAACCATCATTTACAATTGAATTTAATGTTGTTAATTCTAAATCTTTATATAATTCAATTTCATTGAATTCACTATCAAGTACACCATCGGCCCAAAATAATATTGTTTTTAATTTATTCATTGTGTTGTGCGGTGATTGTAAAATTTTTGAATTTGAAAAAAAAAATAAAAAAAAATTTTTTAATCAAAAAATCTCCCAATTTATGGTTAAATAGTAATAATAAAGAACAATCATCAAACAATAACAAGCATTACCATTATCGTTAACATCATTAGAATTCGGTCGTTACTATCGTTTACATTTGAATGCTAATATATTCCCACCATCTTTATTAAATCTTTGTATTGGTTAATAAAATATTGGATCAGGTAAATTACCATCATAAATACATCTTTAACAATACATTCAGAACATTCAATTGTAGTAGGATCATGTAATTAAAAAGAATTACAATTGATAATCGATATTTTAATCACATTTATCATTTGATTCATTTGAACAAGGTATTTTTCCTAGATCTACAATCAATTTATATTGATATTCGTAATATCAACTTTACAAATAATTCTAATCCCATTTTTTCAATAAATATATTAGATCAATAAATGTTAATAAAAAAATAAACACTTATAACACATATCCTCTTACTCAAACGAGACAAATTTATTTTAATGTCACTAAATAACATTATATAAAAAGGATTAGATATAGCACAATAATTAAAAATAATGACATCGATGTATTTGTTCCACAATATTGTGGCTACTAATTTTAAAAATCTTATTGTTCTAACCAAATTAATAACCCATTTGAAAAAACTCATAACACCAAACCACCCTCACTACACCATTAGATACTGCAAGATAAGTCTTACATCAAGTCAAGATATTGTTGTGGTGTGCCAGATGCTAAATTTTAATTAATTATAAGAGACAAAATATTTATTATAATAATGTCAGTTATAAATTATTTAAATGTGATTAATTTTAATTTAATTGTTAAAAACCAAAGAAAATATGACATAATTAATTTAGAAACGCACATGAATGTCATTCTTTTTATTCTTTTTGTCTCATATAAAAAATTTAATATAAAAAGCTTCACGAGACCTCAAAAAAAATATATTTTCAATTATTTTAAAAAAAAAAATTTCAAAAAAAAATCGGCACAGACTAATAATATTTCAATTTTTTTTTTTTAGCAATTTACACAATTTTCATAGTCATATAATAAAAATGGGTCGTCGTATGTCATCACTTATCTCTTATATCTGTTATCATCATTACTCTATATCAATCTTCACCCGGACAAATACTAACATTTATCAAATATAGGTCCAGCCAGATGGTAAATTTCATAACAAAACAACACATAAAGAGGATTAGAGGGAAATAGACAAACCAGAGACAATCAAATCAAAACCCACACACACCACACACACACACACACACATATGACTAACCCCACACCATTAGTTACAGATATTGTAAGAACAAGCCTTACATCAAGTCAAGATATTGTCGTGGTGTACCAGATGCTAAAATCAGAATTTTCGATTTAGGTCGTAAGAAAGCATCAACTGATGAATTCCCATTATGTGTCCATCTTATTTCATTAGAAAAAGAACAATTATCATCAGAAGCTATTGAAGCTGGTCGTATTTCATGTAACAAATACATCTCCAAAACTGGTGGTAAAGACTCTTTCCACATGAGAGTTAGAGTTCACCCATGGCACGTATTACGTATCAATAAGATGCTTTCATGCGCTGGTGCAGATAGACTCCAAACAGGTATGAGAGGTGCTTTTGGTAAACCATACTCAACAGTTGCTCGTGTCAACATTGGTCAAATTATTTTCTCCATCAGAACTAGAGATGCTATGTTAGCAAACGTTATTGAAGCTTTACGTAGATCTTCATACAAATTCCCAGGTCGTCAAAAGATCATCGTTTCTAAAAAATGGGGTTTCACTGCTTACAATCGTGAAGCTTATCAAAAATTAAAGACTGACGGTAGATTAATGAACGACGGTGCAAACGTTAAAATCATCAATAACCACGGTACTCTTGCTCAATATGCTAAAGATATCGCTCAAGCAAACTAAATAAATCCTTTCTTTATTTAAAAAAAAATATATAAAATATAAATGTAAATATCCTTTATTTATTTAAAAAATATAAAATTTGACAAAGAGTAAAGATTTACATTGATAGATCAATGTTTGTAAATTTAAGTGGATTATTTTTTAATTATTTGATTTTCATATTTTTGGAACATTATTTTTTTATTTGATTATTTTACTTTTTCGCCTCATTACGTTGCTTCGCTCCACTCCATTTATGTTTACACGAGCAAAATAATATTAACTCTAATCTTTCTATTAAATAATGAACAACTATAAACCATTGGTGGTGTTATAAATAAAGGTCATGTGATATGATTTGTTATTCTTTTTGTGTTGTTGATTATTTTACTCGTTCCACTTCACTACGTTATGCTTCGCTCCATTACGACACAAGTAAAATAATCACATCTCTTAGAGATAATCTATCCACTCCCTTTTATTTTTTATTTAATTATTTTCGTATATATTTTTTATTTTAAAGAATGACCTTTTTTGTTGAAAAACGTGATTAAACAAATTTGATTATTTTTTGTAAATAACACCACCTTTCACCAATTCAAAGAATATGAGGATATCTTTGTCTTTTAAAATTTTTATTTTTATTTTCATTTTTCACAACTTTTTTTTTTCATATTAAACATCATATAATTATTTAAATAAAAATGGATATAAATACAGTATTTTATAAAGTAATTCACAACAAATTTCTATTTAACTATATATTAAATTTATTATCATATGAATGTAATGATAGAAATGAAAATAAAGCAATTTATTTAACACATTCATGTAAATGGTTAATTGCAAATGGATATAAAAAAACATTAAAACATAAGATTATAAATAATCATTATTTAATATTAGATAATAATTCAATGTCTAAAGAATTAGAAATGGAATTTTTTGAAAATGGTTATGATGGTTCAGGTGAAGATGAAGATGAAGAGGATGATGGTCAAGAAATTAATCAACAAAATGATAACGATAATAATGATGAAACAAAAGAGAAACAAGAAAAAGAACAAGATGAAAAACCAGATGAAGAACCAATGATTGATGGTGCCACCAATAAAAAAGATGTTTTTGAAATATTATTTAAATATTTTCAAGATGAAACAGATACTCAATTATATACATCAATTGTCAATAGATATAATTATTATTTTCAAGAAAATGTGTTTCAAAGAGCAATTATTCCAGCAATTAAAACTGATAATTTAGCAGCATTTCAAACAATTGTAAATGAATTTAATATTGGTATAGAGTTGGTTCATTTTTCAAAATCAATACAATATAAAAGTTTTAATATATTAAATTGGATAATGGGTAGTCATTATAACACAACATTAAATACAGGTATTTGGGAATGTATTTACAATTCATTTAAGCCTAACACATCAACAGAATTAGAATCAATGTTAAACTTTTTTTCAAATTGTAATGGTGATTTTAAAAATGTTAATTTTAACAAACCATCACTATCCTCTAATTTATTTGGTAAATGTCCATTTGAATTAAATGTTTCAATTAAAACATTAATCAACTCTTATAATTTAATCAATGAATTGGAGTTAAATGAAATTATAAATACAAAGAATGGATTAAAATCAAATTTAGAATCAACTATTAAATCAATTAAAAGTTCAGAAATGGATATAAATCTATCACAATCTGATACAGTACTATTAAATAATATTAAAAACTTAATTGAATATTATTTATTCATTGGTAATGGTAATGGTTTAACTAATGAATATAGTAAATATTTATTAAATTGTAAATATTTAAACAAACTTCAAAACAATGATCAAGAAGAGTGTGGTAACATTATTAATTCATTAATGTATGGTAATTTCAATTTATTTTATAATAATACAATTAACAAATCAAATAGTCGTTCGTTTGAATCAACTATAACTCGACAAATAATCAATTACTTTTTAACAAATAAGAAATCAACATTACTATTTAAACATTGTAAAAACATTTCAAATCAATCACAATTCATTATTCAAATGTCAACTTACCAACCATTATGGTCGTTATTCTGTTTAGTTGTAGAATATGATGATTTAGAATTGGTTAAATTAGCATTTGACAAATTTAAAATTCAAGATAATTTTTGTGTAAATTTAAACAATAAACAAAGAAAAAAACAAAGAATTGAAATAAGTTACACAGATGAAGATGGAGATGAAGACCAAATATATCAATTACTTAGTGACCAAATTCCAAATTTTAAAAACATTTATTCATTCGTTAAATCACCACCAGTATTAGATTTTATATCAAGTAAAAGGTTTACTGAAAAGGGTCAATGTGATTTCAAAAACTCAACAATTCAACAAGATTTTCAATTATTCCAACATTATCAATCAATAATATTAAACAATAATCACCAGTCAAAAATTGAAATACCACCAATTAGGGGTTGTTTACATACATGCAATAGTTTTAATTTAGAATTGGTAAGATACATAATTGAAAATGAATCAAATTATAAAATCAGAAAAGATCCAAATGAAAATAATATAATTTTACTATCACTTTATAATGGATTAGAAATTACAGATAAAGATATAACCAATTTTAAAATGATTGTTGATACATATCAAATTGAAGATCAAACTACCGATACAAGATTTCAATTCACTCCACCTGATCAGTTATCATTAGAATACAGTTTCACACCAAATTATTACATTAATCAAAATCATGTTAATTTATATTTATGGATATTAGATAATTTTTCAAGGTTTGTTATAAATCAAGATAATGTAAAATTAATGATTTATTATTCATCATCATTTAAAAGTCATTATGATATATTATATACATTAACAGATAATATTATTACATTGGATGCTGCATTAAGAAATGGTGATTTCAATTTCATTGAAAAATATATAAACACAAATTTCAATGATACCAATTTCAACAAAGTTCAATTCTTTAAAAAGTTATTATTCACTTCAACTAGATTTACTCATTTAAAAATAATTAAATATGTATATTTAAATTACCCTCAATTTATATCACCAGCATTTATAAAATTAAAATTAATACCAATTTGTAAAAGATTTAATTATTTTGAAATAATAAATTATTTTTTAACAATTTTAAATTAATTAATAAACTACCATTGCACCACATCTATATGATTACTATTATTGTTTTTATTTATTGTTTTTATGAGTAATTCTTTACAACTTGAATAATATTCTCAAGACCAAATTGTTTTGACAATTCAATGTGATCTTCTGTTCAACGAATGCTGATTTTACATTTGCATTACTGTTTTTTAATAATTTAACAGTTTTTTTATATTTATCATCACGGAAATAAATAACATAAACAAAATTATGAACCTAATTGGGCACCTTCAATATCAACTACAATATTAACTACTGAATTAATAAATCATTGTTTACCAAATACAAACAAACAACAAATAAAAATATAAATTCAAATATAAAATGACTCTTTTAGGTAAATATTGTTAAATGTATTAATTATTTAATTTATAAAAATAAATTCATTTATTAATCCAAAGGTGATAATATTTGTTTACAGCATGTATTCAATCAATTTCACCAAAATCCAATTCAAATAGTGAAACTATTTCAAGAGGATCATTAATTTCAAGTGATAGTAATGGTAGAAATGAAATAACATTCTTTGATAGTTGTGATTTTAATCCATGTTTTCGTCCAGTTTGTAATCCATGTTGTGGTAGTAATAATGTTAATGTAATCAATGTTGATATTGATATTGGTCGTCGTCGTAGACATTGATAAATTACATATACTCGTATTTTTATCACTTTATAGAGATTAAATAAATAAAAAATTAATAAATCCATCTTGTTTATATTTATATAAAAAAAAAAAAAAAACAAAATAAATGCCAATACAACAGAAATAATTAATTGCATTAGATTGCAAAGTCAATTATCTTTTAAACTTTTACATATGGTACCAACTGATAACACTTTTACTGAATTCAAATTTATCATAGCAACAAAATATCTTAACTTTTATAAACTAAATTACAAGAGAATTTCTTAGTAAATAAATATCAATATATCCATTTAATAAAAGATCAATTAGAATAAAAGAATAAAATTAAAGACAAGGTGCAAAGAGTAGAGTGGATAAAATCAACATTCTAAAAAAATGTTACATGGGTTTATTAAATACAAGTTTTTTGTTTTTTTTTTGATTTCTTTTGTGAGCGTTACAAACACTATGTAATGCACATTTAGAAACATTTTCTGTGAACAATTGATGGACCAGATTCATCGTATTCTTCTTTCGAAATCCACATTTGTTGGAAAGTTGATAATGAAGCTAAAATTGAACCACCAATCCAGACTGAATATTTACGTTCTGGTGGAGCAATGATTTTAATTTTCATGGTTGATGGTGCTAAAGCAGTTAATTCTTTATTCATACGATCAGCAATACCTGGGAACATAGTAGTACCACCTGATAATACAACATTACCATATAAATCTTTACGAATATCAACATCACATTTCATAATTGAATTGTAAGTTGTTTCATGAATACCAGCAGATTCCATACCCAAGAATGATGGCTGGAATAATGCTTCTGGACATCTGAAACGTTCATTACCAATTGTGATAACTTGACCGTCTGGTAATTCATATGACTTTTCTAATGCAGATGATGAGGCAGCAGTTTGCATTTCAGCTTCGAAATCTAATGCAACGTATGCTAATTTTTCTTTGATATCTCTGACAATTTCACGTTCAGCGGTAGTTGTAAATGAGTAACCACGTTCAGTTAAGATTTTCATCATATAATCAGTAAGATCACGACCAGCTAAATCTAAACGTAAGATTGCATGTGGTAATGCATAACCTTCATAAATTGGTACAGTATGAGATACACCATCACCTGAATCCATTACAATACCAGTGGTACGACCAGATGCATATAATGAAAGTACTGCTTGAATTGCAACATACATAGCTGGAGTATTGAATGTTTCAAACATAATTTGAGTCATTTTTTCACGATTAGCTTTTGGATTTAATGGTGCTTCAGTTAAGAGAACTGGATGTTCTTCTGGTGCAACACGT
>JABXES010019202.1:0-11693 GCA_013375695.1 Dictyostelium brefeldianum | reverse complement strand
TTTCAATGTTTATAAACCATTTTCGTTTTTGAAATAAAATTTAACCACCTTTTTTAAAATTTTAATTTTAAAATGAAAAAAAAAATTTTTTTTTTTTTTTTTTTTTTTTTTCTAAAAAAACTAAAAATTGAAGTTATATAAACTTTTTTTTACAATAGATATAGATTTAAAGTAATTATTACTATTCGTAGTTTATTTATATGTATATATAAATTTTATATGTGCAAACCACTTGGCATAAAAAAAAAATGAAAAAAAAAAAAAATTATAAAAAACACGAATATTTTTGCGGTTAAATGGAAAAAATTAAAAAAAAGAAATTAAAAGAATTTTTTGAATTGGCAATAGTGTTAATTTTAGAGTCAAACAAAAGTTAACTAAGACAACAAGCCGTTTTTCATTATTCCATTCTTGTATCATAACTTCATTTGGTGTTCTCATTTAATTTTTTATATATATATAAAAATAAAAAAGTATATATTGTTTTAATTTCATTTTTAAAAAAAAAAAGATAATTAAAAGGATAAGTGGAATAAAAGAGTGTATTTTTATTTATTTTATTTGATGATGTACATTGTTGAAATGGAATATTCATTTACAATTGTTTATTTATTGAGGTGAACCAAAACCTGTATGTCATTTGATATTAAATTTAAATTTGTGAAATAATTATAATACCTACAGCAGTAAGGAAATCTGATTTTCTTTCAAATGTCTTTTACCTTATAAACTAATTCTGAAGAATTGAAAATAAATTGAAAAAAAAAAAGAAAAAAATTGAATTGTTGAATGTCTTTTGAACAAAATATTAAATTCTATATTTCACTTTTAAAATTCATTCTATATTCATACTTCATTTTTTTTGAGAATTTCAAATAATATTTCGCAAGTAGAAGAAAGGAAAGGAAAGGAAAGAAAAGGAAAAGAAGAAGGAAAAGTTGAAGAGTATTGTCTATATTATTATTATCAACACATGTGATAATTATTTGAAAGACTTGTTTTGTTTATTTATTTGCGTATATTGTTGAAAAATTTAGGTTCTATTTACAATTTATTGAGAGACACCAATAACACCACAACCTGTAATAGTTTTCATGTCTCATGTTAGTTTACATTTATCATATGATATATTATATAAATATATAAAATAAATGATCATAAAAATATTTACCAAGACGAGCACCAGCAGCACCAGTTGTTAATGAATCAGATTTACCACCTAAACCAAAATCATCTTGACCTTCATGTACAACCATGGTTCTACCAACGATGGTGTGTTCACCGAAAAGTGAAATTAATTTATCAGTGATTGTACCTTTGGTTGGTGCATCACCAGATGATAAAATATTACCTAAATCACCAACGTGACGATCTTCAGCTTGTGGACCACCATGATTTTTACCAAATGGATTGTAATGTGGACCAGCTGAAATACAACCATTAGTTGTATCACCAAATGCATGAACGTGGAAACCGTGTTCACCTAGTAATAAATAAATAGATATATTATTAATATTATGAATTCTATATCTTTGTTTATATGTTTTTTTTTTTACCTTTTTCTAAACCAGTGATATCATATTCGACATTGACTTGAGAGTCTTTATTTTCTTGGGTGAATTTGACAACACCGTTTACTTTTTCACCTTTAATTACACAAACTGCAGTTTTTGACATTTTAGAGTTATTATTTATATAGTTTTTATTTGTTTCTGAAGAATTGAAAAATAAAAAATAAATTGAAATTAAAAAAAAAAAAAAAAATAAAAAATAATTTTTATTTATAATCTTCAAATTTGCTATGATAAAAATGAAAAAAAAAATTTTTAAAAAAAAAAATAAAATAAAAAATTCAATTTGGGATATTATTTGAATTCTAGAATATGTAAATATGTACACATAATAAACAGATTATATTAATTTCAGTAAAAAAAAAATTATTTATTTGTTTATTGTTTAGACAATCCATAAATGGTATTATACAATTGTATATTTTGGTATGTTTTCTATTTTAAACATTTTTTTTAAATATTTTTTTTTTAAATTTTTTTTTTTTTTTTTTTTTTCGAAATATTATCTTTTTTTTTTGGCAACATAACCATACACACGAGTTTAATATATAATATAGAATGTCATTTGTTAGAAATATAATACAAAAGATCAGTCAAGCAACTAGATCACCATTACCATCAGTTGTTAAAACTGCACCACCATCAGCAGCATTTAATATTAGAGTAGGTTTTATTTCTTTATTTGATTGTTATCACAAACACAATACTAACTGAGGCGGTAAAATTCTACAGCCAGTTCAACCAGCAGAAGAAATGATTAATTCAGTTAAACCAGTTGAAATTGAAGGTACAAGAATTGGATGTGATGGTGGTAATGGACCATTAGGTCATCCAATGGTCTACATTAATCTTGATGGAAATGAACCACAACCATGTGGATATTGTGGTATTAGATTTGTTCAAAAACATGGTCATCACCATCATTAAATATAAATAATAATAATCAATAATAATATATAATATATAGAGTATGAAAAACAAAAAGAAATATATATAACAACAAAGAAGAAGAATATAGAAGATAAAAGATCAAATGACATATAACAAACAATAATAATTATTTTTTCTTTTTTTTTTTAAAATAGTAATAAAAAAGTGTACAAAAAAACGAAATCATTTAATACATAAACAAAAACCAACAACAACAATAGTAGTAAACAGTTTCATACAATTTTTCAAAAATACAATTTATTTAATGAAAATACAAAAAAGTTTATTTATAATTTAATTAATTTTATCTTTGTGAAGAAGTAATTTCAGAAGATGAAGAAGAGGAAGCTGAAGATTTTTTAACTGTTGTTGAAGAAGTTGAAGAATTATAGGAAACATTTTTCATTTTAATTACAGATCTTAAACCTTTCTTTGTGTAACGATCAATTGGAATTTGATTATTTGTTACGTATAATACAATGACAGGTATCATTTCGGTGACTATTAAACCAACGAAAGAAAATACAATGTTACTTGGATTTACAGAAACTAGAATAATAATGAATATAGAATGTAATACGAAACCAGTTGAACATAGAATTGTGATGATAAAAGTACGATTTTGTTGTTTTGAAGCATGAGTTGATTGACTTGGAGCAGGAGTTGCATTATTTCCGCCAACACCACCGCTACTAAGTGATGATAATTTATTATAAATTAATCTACCATAATAAATGAAGGCAACACCAATAACCAATGATAAACATGCTTGAAGTACAGCATAAAATATGGAAACTACATTTTGAGGAGTTGTTTGTTTCAAATCAACCAATAATCTACCACCACAAGTTGAATGATTTTCATCTCTTGTAAAATTGAATACCAATATAATTACAATAAACACTACGTACAATACAATATTTATACAAAGAATCATCATATTTATACGAGCGTAAATATTTGTATTGAAACTTGATGCATTACTAAGCATATACCAAATTACAATTACAATTGTAAACGCAGTAAAGTATAAAAATGTTGGTAACACAACTAAAATGTAATTACCGACTGTTGTACTTTCTGTAATTATACCACTTGGCAATACAAAGAAATAAATTGCTCTAATTATACTAAATGCTGTCAATGCTAAAAATAATAAATGTACCAATTTAAATGGTTCATTGGTTGATATAATTCTTTGAAGTGTAAAGAAACCAATATGTAATAATCCATAAATTGCCAACAATGTGAAAAATACAGCCAATGTATATAATAATCCAGTTGATGATCTGTTGAATGGTTTATAATTTTCATTTTGCCATTCCTCTATTCTTTCAACCAAGAAATATGAATTTTTACCAATTTTAATAAACGATGAACTATCACCGCCACCACCACTACCACTATTTGTTGAAGAAATATTACAACAATAAATATTTAAAATTTCATTATATTGAATTTCACAATTTAATGGAGTTAATTGACCATTTGTTGTATCATCACCAACTGCTGTTGCAAAATCAATTATTGGATTTTTTTTTGAATTTCTTTCAATTGTTGGTTCCATACAAACTTTGAAATTTAATATACCAGTATCAAATATTTGTAAATCTAAACCATCTGCCAATAATTTACCAATGGTTGCTTTTTTATCATTGAATATAGAGTAATCATCTGGTTTTTCAAATGATACAAAAGTTGAAGAAAGTGATACCAATCGTTTAGATAGAAAAGTTTCTTTGAAAATTTGACCAATTGAAATGGATACACAATAATTTTCAAGTACTGAATTATGAGAAAATTCAATTGAATTATTGGTATTTGTTGATAATGAGTAAGTTGAATTATATGAACCACATGGTTTAATTACTTTTAGCAATGGAGTGGAAAGATTATCAAAACATTTATCACCATCAACACCAGAATCTGTACAACCACATGATAATGCTTCCAATGAATTTTTAGCGTTTGAACTACGACATAATACTTCACTCTTGTAAAGTAGTGAAGTTCTTTTAAGTGTAATTGATTTGAATGCATAAAAGAAACTATTGATATCAAATGTATCTAAATATGTTGCCATATGTACTACTGGATCACTGGTTACTTTAATCCATTTCAATGGTACAGCAACACCTGGTGTCCAAATACCTTGTTTCCAATTAAATGGTTTTCTCCAAATTTCATTTGCACATTCACAATCATCTTGATTCTTTTCATTGAATCTATAAGTCAATGGAAGTAAGAAACCTGGTGATGGGTCAATACCATAACAAAGATTATCATAACTGTTACAAGATGCTTCAGTTGTTTTAAAACCACTCCACCAATAACCATTGGCTGCTTCACAATTTGTTTTATCAATTAAATTGATGGAAGTTTCATTTGTATAAAAACAACCTAGTGGTGTATCTTGTTGATATAAATTTTCACAAGTTGGTAAACCAGATGCAGAATAAAGTGAATCAGCTTTACGTGGGAATAAACATTTTGGTTGAAATGGTGGATAATCACCAATTGTTAATTGGAAAAAGAATTGATCTGAACAGATACCAGATGACTCACATTCCTGTTTTGTTGTGCATGGTATCCCTGCTACTGCACAATGTAATCCAAATGTATCGCAACCACCACCAAATAAATTATCACAAATAGTACATTGATCCACGCCGAAACTACCACATGATTTATAGGTACCAGTGTTGGTAGCGCAAGTTGGTTGATCCATTTGATAGTAAATACATTTTGAATCACCATACCAAAATTCACCAAATTCACCATTAATTTCAGGACAATTTTCATCTGGATTATCAATAAAACAACCAGCTATATTTGAATCACATTGAAAACCACAATCAACATCACATGTACCAGATAATTCTGAACATAGTGTTGGATCTTGAACAGTTTGTAAATTGTATTCAGCCCATCTAGTAATATCATGATCTTGATGATAACAAACATAATTTGCAGGATTACTTGGATCACTACCAACGCATTGCTGTTCAGTTGTAAATGATAAGTCTGAATGACAATTTCTAACAGGATCTGTACAGTCACCACAAAAATATTCTGGTGGATTATCATTACAATCAGCAATTAGCGCATCTACATCATTAAGATACCAACCCATTGAACCAGCAGCACCTCTCCAATCACATTTTACCAATAAATCACAACCAGGTTCAGTATATTTTGTTTGAATCCATAAATAACCACTTATACCTTGATAACAACTATCATATTGTTCCAATGGTGCAGATTCATCAAATCCTAATGCATATGGATAACAATTTTGATTTACCAAATCATTTGATGTATATTGTGATGCACATCTAACCCAATCTGGTGAATTATATTGAGTTAGGCAATCATCAATAACATAAATACCTTTGATTGCTTCAATTAATTCCGCTTGATTAGTTGTATTACTTTGACCAATTGATTTTAGGTAATCAGTTTTTAATGGTGTTGCAACTTTTGTTAAAATACAATCAATGTAGTATGTATCTAAATCAAATGATGGAACTAAACAAACACCATTTCTAACATTGCATACATATTTTTTACCTGGATACACAACGTTACAATCTTGATCAACCACACAAATTACCGGTTTAAAATTTGATTTACATTCTCTAAAAACACGATAAAGTGAATCTTTAAAAAAACTTTCTTCTTCCAATGAAACTGAACATTCATCATATTGACCACTTGATGTCATTGTTGTTGAAAATGTTGAAAGTACAGATTTTGCACATTCTGAAAATTTACATTGATCTTCTACCAACGAATCTTGTACACCAACAAAGGTGGAAACCTCTGCTTTTTGTTCACGTTTTCTACAACATTTTGAAAATGATGCAAATGTACTACAACAAGGATCAGAATTATAATTTTCTATACTTGAAGTTGAACCTAAACAAACGGTGGTGTTAATGGATACAGTTGTTTTATTTAGTATGATTAATTGTTCTGCCAATAATTTACATGCATCAAAATCATCTGAAAATGAAAGTAAATCATAATAATAACGTAACCCATTAACCAATGATGTTGGTGCGTCATCTAATTGTGTTAATATTTTCTCTTGTTCAATATCAATTTCCTTAAATTCATCATAATTACATTGTGGATAAACTTGTCCACCAATTGAAATTGAACCAGTAATCACTGAACCATTACCCCATAATAATTTATTTAGAAATTCCATTCGCAAATTTGGTAATGAATCAATAGACTGATAATTAAATATTCTACCATTTATACCCAATGAAATTACCAAACCATATTGATAAACATTTGATAACGGTGCATTTGTTTCATTTAATCCAATATTTTTAAATTTTGGTAAACTTTGACCATACTCTCTAAATAAACCTGGTACTGGATACAATGGATTACTATTTTCTCTTGGATACGATGGAAAATAACCTAAACAACCAGTATCATAATTATAACAATCAATCTTTTTACCAGTTACCATATCTCTAATAACAGTTGTTCCTAATAATGCCCATGTACCTGCCATCGATGGATTATCAGTGATTTCACGTTTATGATATTGACCATGTGTTGAAACGTAAAAGTATGCATCACTTTTATAATACATAAAAATACCAATGTAAATGATTTTCTCTTGTTGCCCAGGTTCAGGACAAACTTGAATATATAAATTATCATCAAGTGACAGTGTTGATGCCCATTTAAAATTTGTATTTGAAAAACCACTTGGATCAATATCATCAGTTGCAAAAATATCAACATCATTTAACAATGTAACCGATGAAACCGTAATGTTTTTACATTGATTAATGAGAAATGAATATTTTAAAAATGAACCAGATGGTAATTCTTCATGTATTCTAACAGATTGACCATCATTTAAACATTGTATATCATTTGTTGGATCATTTGAAACGTTTTGACAAACAACTGGAGGACCTGATATTTCTGGTACAATTTCAATTGGTTCAATCCAAATTTTAAAAATAAAATCTGATTCTTCCACATTTGTCATACCAATATGAATTGTACCATATGGATAAAATTTTAAATACTCTTGCCCATTTTGATAATAACTTTGGTCAAATAATGGTGAATCTGGACAAATTACAACTGATGCATCAACTTCTTCACTTTGAAGTGATCTTGCAGCACCATTAATAACTGGATAAAATGGTCTTGTATCAACCATTATTCTTGCTGAACCTTGTGATGTTTTTACAACCACTTTATAACCCATACAAGTTGGTGGTGCATAAAATCTATATAATCCATATTTTCCACGACCATTTGTAAGAAATCCTTCTTTAACTTGACCAACTTCTATATCAACCCAATTCATGTCACATGGATATACATTGTAACCCATTGCAAAATAATCATTACATTTTGGACAATGTGCTGGTCTATTAGCGTATCCACTATCACATCCTTTATGTGTATAGTCACATGGTTCACATTCCAATGGATACGTTGGACATGTTGTATTTGGACATGTATTACTATCCAAAATATAAATTGGTTCTTCAAAATAAATTGCACCACTAACAATTTCTAATTCTGTACCTAATAAATTAATTGATTTTACTGTATAATTTGATTTTGCATTTATTTCTTGACAATTTATAAAATTATTTAAATCTACAATATAAATATATATGTTGAATGTGTTTCGTGTATAAAAATAGTTATTTATTTTTAGTCAATATTTTTATATTTTTTCAAAAACAAATTGTTTTTTATTTCCAAAAAACGGTTGTTTAAATTAAAAAGTATGATATACTTACAATTGATTAAAAATATTAAAAATAAACATTTTATAAATATTATCATTATATTGTTATAATTGATTTATTTTTAAAATTACAACTACGTAATATGGGTTATAATATGAGATAATTGGAGAAAAATAAAATATAAAAAAAAAAAAAAAAAATATATTTTTAGTGTAAAAAAAAAAAAAAAAAAAAAAAAACAGTGTTATCATAACCGCATAGATGAAAATATCTCAATTCTTTTAATTTTTTAAATTTGCATTTGATTTTATTGAAAATCAATAAAAAAAAAAAATTGTAAAAAGAGTACTTATGTTATAGCATAGTCCATGTGTTCAAAATTTAATTTTATTAGATATTTTTTTTTTAGATTATTTTACATCGATTGAGAAATAATCGTTGTCATAAAAATTTCAAAAAAAATATGGTGAATATCTGAAATTTCAGATTAAAAAAATTAATCAACATATATCTACTTTCCACAATTTTTACTGATTTTTTTATTAATTAAAAGAATATGAAAAATCTCTCTTATGGTTGATTTTTATTATTGTTTTTTAATTGGTAAAATTACTTTTTGATTATTCATAAATGGTTGTAAAACAGTTGGAATTAATACTGAACCATCAGGTTGTTGATTATTTTCTAATATTGCTAAAATTAAACGTGGTATAGCACATGCAGTACCATTTAATGTATGTGTATAGCTTGTTGAATTAATATTGATATTTGTAGTTAATGGATCAGAGGAGGAGGAAGAGGATGAAGGAATAATTTTATAATTATTTTCAATATCATGTTCAAACTTTTCATTAAATTTAATATTTAATCTTTTACTTTGATAATCTGTACAATTTGAAGCACTTGAAATTTCGCCAAAATCATTTTTTGAAGGTATCCAAACTTCAATATCATACTTTTTGTAAGCAGGTGCACCAAGATCTTGAGTTGGCATATCTAATACTCTAAAGTGTAAACCAAGTTCACTGAACAATTCAATTTGAATTTTTAAAATGTCTTCAAGAATTTCATTGGATTGACATGGTTTTGAAATGATAAACATTTCAACTTTACTAAATTGATGTACTCTATAAATACCTTTATTCAATGTACCTCTACCTGCTTCTGGTCTAAAACAATGTGAATAACCAACCATTTTAATTGGTAAATCTTGAGCATGTAATGGATCTTCATTAGAGTACATACCAGCTAATGGTATTTCAGAAGTTGCTGATAAACAAAGATCTCTATCTTTAATCCAAAATAATTGATCTGCATCACTTCTTGCATGAAATCCACATGCTTCTGCTAAATTTGGGTGAATTAAATCTGGTGTAATAACAGATGTGAATCCATATTTATAGGTTAACTTTTGAAATGCCCAATATGATAATGCCATTTCCAACATTGCACACTCTTTTACGAAATAGTAATATTTATGACCAGTTGTTTTAGATGCTGATTTTATGATTCCCAATGATTCACCTAATTCCATATGATCTTTAATTACCATTCCTTTTGGAAAACTAGGTTTCTCTCCAACCATTTTTATAATTACTGCATTCTCTTCCGATCCAATAGGTGAAGTTTCATGTGTATTATTTGGTATTTTCAATGCATCACTTGTAATTTCATTATAATATTTATCATGTTGTTTCTCTAATTCAACCAATTCTTCTTTAATTTCTTTGCCTTGATTAATTAATTTATTTCTTTCTTCATTACTATTACCTTGTCCTCCTTTTTGATTTACTATTGATTTCATTTTTGATGCAATTTCATTCTTTTTTGCTCTTTTACTATCCAATTCTTTTTTTATAATTCTATATTCATCATATGTTTTTAATAATTTTGATAAATCAATTTGTGATTTTCTAACATTTATATTGTGTTGAATTGCTGGTTCATTTTCTTTAATATATGAAAAATCAATTCTTGGTTTAATATATGGTACTGAATGTGGTAACTCTTCTGTAGTTATTGTAGTCTTACTACTAATATACTGTCTTGTTATTATTCTATTTATTATATTTCTATTATTAAATAATCTGATCATCTTTTTTTACAAATTTGCTAAAAATGAAAATTAACGAAAAAAAATCAAAAAATGTTGATTTGTTGTCAAATTTTCAAAAAAAAAATAAAAAATAATTTAATTTATTGTTTGTTATTTGTTTAATTTTTCAAAATGTAATTTTGAAATTTCTAATAGTTTATCCAATTGTTTTTTAGCGGGTGTTGTGAAAGCACCCATTGTAGGTTCACTACATAATGCACATTTTTTACTTTTTCTATTATGTGTTAATGCACAATCTTCGCAAAAGTAATGTTTACATTTAGTCATTACTGGATTATTATATTGATTTTTACAAATATAACATGCAAATGGGAATTCTTCTGTGGTGGATGATGTGGTGGAGGAGGGTGAATTGGTATCATTAGTGGTAACACCATTTATATTATTTAATCTTTTTTGTTTTTGTTCTTCTTCATATTCTTTATCAATTTGCCAACCAGATTTATAATCACTACGATCATGTAAGAATTTACAAGCATCGCCAAATGTACATTGACCAGTTTGTTTATAATCTTTACAAACATCTGGTTGAAAATCAATTCTACTTGATAATTTAACTGTTGATGCTGTTTTAATTGGACCTGCTTTAACACCACCACCTTTGTATGATAAATCACCACCTGCTTTCTTTTCTACAAATGATGAATATGATTTCATACCTCTATAAACACCATCATCATTATTATTACTTGTATCTGTTGAACCTGTTTGTCTACCTTTTAATACAACTTGTTCTTGATATTCATCTTCTTCATTTAAATATTGTGTTGTTGATAATTCTGCTGTGTTTATAGATGAACCTGCATTACCTGATGAATCATATGAAAATTCATTCTTTTTATCTTTAACTGTTGTATATTGATTGATTTTTGATTTAATTTTCTTTTTATCTTTTTCTTCTGTTTCTTCTTCCTCTTTGTTATTTGTAGTTGCTATATTTAATATTAAATCATCGTCTGACCTTTTTCTTATATTTCTTTGTTTAGTTTGTTTTATAAATGGTATAGTTGTCTTTACGCTACTACCACCACCACCACCACCACCATTATCTCCACTATTACTAGTACTATTTGCTTCTATATTTTCTGTATTAACTTTCATTATCTATATTCTATTTGTATTATATGTGTTGTGTCTTTGAAAAAAAAATGATTTGTTGAAAATTCACAAAATTAAACTTTTTTTTTTTTTTTTTTTTTTTTTTTTAATTTTTTTTAAATTTAATTTTTTTTTTTTTTTATTTTTTTTTTTTTTTTTTTTTTTAAAAAAAAAAAAAATCTTTCTGTATCATTGAACGAAAAACGCACAACTACTAAATAATGTTTAAAACACTTT
>JABXES010019195.1:0-11732 GCA_013375695.1 Dictyostelium brefeldianum | reverse complement strand
TATCAACAAATATATAAAAATATTTAAAATAAAAAAAAAATTAAAAAATCAATAAAAAAAAAAAAAAAAAAAAAAAAAAAAAAATCTTGCAAAATTTTATTTTATTTTATTTTTATTTTTTTTTTCAAAATAATTTCATTTCACATTCAACAAACACATACATACAATATATACATAAATATAAATTATACAATATATATAAAAAATAAAATAAAATACATACATACAAAATATAAAATGTCATTGGAACAACAAGATGACACAGTAGTCGAAGAAAAAACAAGTTTTGAAAACGCTACTACAACATCAGATGATTCAACTGCAGCAAACAGAGATAATGGTAATGAAGATAATAATAACAGTAATACAAATAATTTCAAAGTTATAGAATCAACATCATCATCAACAGCAGCTGCAATTGAAACAAATATAAATAGTGGTGATAGTATTGGTGGTAGTAATAAAGCAGCTATAGTTTTAGAAAAAGTTGAACAATTAGATAGAGTTATAGATACAACAATCACTACAACCAACACCAACAACAACGATAATAATATAGATGAAAATAATAATAGTAATAATACAGAAAACATTAAAGAGGATTCACAAATTGTAACGAAAGATGGTTCAGAAGAATCAACAAACTCAGCAGTCCAATTTAATAGTAATAAAATCGAAAACGAACAAATAATAATAAATAGCGAAAATGTTTTAGATACACCAATGACCGAAGCGTCAGATCAAACCACACCATCAGCTACACCACCAACTGTCACTACTACAAACAACAACAACAATACAAATAATAATACAACCACAACAACCACTACCACTACAACTACAACAACTGCAGCAACTACAACAAGAAGAAAACGTAACTCATTAAATACACTTTCAGGGTATGTACATTTTATATTACACCGCCACTACCAAATTGTTTATTCTCTATTTTTTTTCTGTAAATCTTTCTTTTTTTTTTCACTTTCTCAAACAAGTCTACCTCATTACTATATATCAACGACGATAGTGACTACAAGGAATGTAACAACAACAGCAACGGAAATATAAATTACAATAAACTACAAATTATTTCATTTACCAATACTTTAAAAAAGAAGAGTGAAAAAAAAAAAAGAGAGAATCTTTGTTTTTTATATTTATTATTATTCAATTGGTTTTATTACTTTTTTTTTTTTTTAAAAAAAAAACTATATTTTTTAAAAAAGATAATATATTCATTCAAAATTAATTTATTATAGCAGTGATTCATTAAATTTAGATACAGATAATACAAGAAAAACAAGAGGTGGATCAAGAAATATAGCAAAGAAAGAACCAGATGAATTATTTCTTACACCAGAACAAGCAAAAGAATTATCAACTAAAAGTAAAAAATGGGTATATGTACCAATTACAGAAAATGAAGTTAAAAAAGAAGAACCTCTTCCAGCAAAGAGAGAAAGAAAACAAGTATTTAATGAAAATTTAATTTTTGCAACCTCTTCAAGGAAATCGAATAAAGAGAAAAAAGAAGAAGCATTAGCAGCACAACAAGCAGCAGCAGATGAAGAAGCAGCGGATATAGCAGCACAACAACAAGCAAAAAATACAACTACAACCACAAAATCAAATGCCAAATCACCAAAATCCATTGGTGCAAATAATAAAAAACAACCACCATCACCAGCAATTACACAACAACAAATACAACAACCAATACCACCAGTAAATCAACCAGCTACATCAAAAAGAGGTTCAAGATCAAGAAGACAAACAACAGAAATGGAACTTCCAGCAGTTACAATTTCATCACCAGTGATACCAGATTCAACAATTCAAATTCAACAATTACAACAATCAATTTCAATGTTGGAAGATAAAATTAGATTAATTAGTTCATCAAAATCAGTTGCAACTACAGATAATAATAATACCGATAAAAATATAGAACAAGATGATGAAATTGAAGAACAACAAGAAGAGGAAATGGCTGTTGATGATAACACCACCAACACCAACGATAATATAGTTAAAAGTAGTAGTTCAACTTTAGCACCACCATCAGCTGAAAGAAAGTTTTCAAGTTTATATAGTGATGATGAAGATGAAGAAATGACAGAACAAACAACAACCACAGTTTCAAAACCACCGCCACCAACACAATCTAAACCAAAAGCACAAGCACAATCAAAGAAAAGAAAATCAACATCATCAATACCAACCACCACAACCACATCATCAACTGCACCAACTACACCAATTCATACATCAACAACCAACGATCAAGATTCAACTACCACTACAGTTACAGAAGTAGTTCAAAAGAAACCAGCACCAAAAAAACAAAGACATTCAGCACCAACCACACCAATTTTCCCAAGATTACCAACTGCACCAATTGGATCAACAGAAAGAGCACAAAGATCATCAAAAGGTAGAAGAAGAGTATTAATGGATGTTGTATTGACACCAGTATTCAAAAGATGTTTAGAACTTTTAGATGAAATTATGTTACATCAACATGCACCACCATTCCTCGCACCAGTTGATCCTTATGCATTGGGTATATTGGATTATTTCACAATTATCAAGCATCCAATGGATTTTGGTACCATTAAAAGTTCATTGGTTGGTGGTGTTTACTCTACTATCGATGAATTTGCTGAAGATTGTCGTTTAGTATTCTCAAATGCTAAAACTTATAATCCTCCTGCAAATCCTGTACATATTATGGCAGCTGGACTTGAAGATATCTTTGAGAAAAACTTTCCAAAAGTAACCATTGAACCACCACCAGAGCCACCAAAATCTTTTGATCAAGAGAAAATTGAAAAACTTTCAAATGATTTGAAAAATGCAACAAAAGAATTGGAGAAATTTAGAAAAACTGGTTCAAATAGCAGTAGTGGTCATCATAGTCATAGTAGTGGTAGTCATCATCACATTAATAGTAGTGGTCATCATAGTAGTGGTAGTCATCATCATAGTAGCAGTGGTAATAGTAGAAGTAGTGGTAGTAGCAGTGGTAGTAAAAGATCATCTGGTTCATCATCAAATAGAGGTAGCAGTGGTAGAAGTAGTAGAAGTAGCAGTAGTAGACTTCCACATATTACAACTGATGAAAAAACAAGATTGGGTGCAGAAATTACCAAACTTCCATTTGAATTATTACCATCAATTCTTCAAATTATTCATAATACCAATTCACCAACTGAACAAAAACCAGGAGAAGAAGTTGAAATCGATTTAATGAGATTCAATGATGATGTACTTAGAAAGTTGAGTAAATTTGTAGATCAATATAAAAATGGTGAATTACCATCACAATTACCTTTATCTGCACCAAACTCAAGTCATTCAAATCATTCAAATCATTCAAATCATTCTGGAAATGGTGACTCACATTTAAGAGAAATTGAAAATCTTGAAAAACAACTTGATCAATTGAAAAAGAGTCGTTCTTCAAGTAAAAGAGTTGTTTCAAAACCAATTTCTAAAGCAAGAGGTAGAAAAGCTATAATACCAACACCAACACTTTCATCAGCAAATAACAACAATAATAATCAAAATAATATTGGTGGCCAAAATAATAATGGTATTAGTAGTTTAGGTAAACCAGATGATCAAATTGATATCGAAGGAATTATGAAGTCTGGTGGTTTAATGTCTGAAAAAGATGCAGAATCAGATGCTTCAAGTGACTCAAGTGATAGTGATAGTGAAAGTGGTTCAGATTCTGAATCTGATTCAAGTGATTCATATTCAGATTTTAGTGATAGTGATAATGATAAACGTAGAACCAATTATAATAATAATAGTAATAGTAATAGTAGTTTTAATAATTTCAATAATTTTAATAATAATAACAACTATAATCAAAATAATAATAATAATAATAGTAACAACTCTATTAATAATAATAACAATAATAATACTCAACCTTCACCATCACAAATATCACAAACTATAAATAATAATAATAATTTAGAAACAATTAAAACACCAACTATTCTTCAAACTGTTTCAAAAAAACCTGCTTTACCTGTAACTGGTTCAGTAGCATCTTGGAGTTTTGATAATTCAAATAATAATACAAATAATACAACTCAACAATCATCTCAACTACAACAACCATTAAATACATCAACTGCACAACCACCAACTACAACAACAAACACAGCAACTCATCAACAATCCTCAACACATACATCATCACCAATTTCATCATCAACATTTGTTTCATTTTCATCTTCCTCATCAACACCACCATCAAATAATTTATCACCACCTTCACCAAGTAATAATAACAACAATGTGATTAGTACTAGTAGTAGTAATCTTCCAAACTCACCATCTATAAATTCACCATCATCACCTGGTACCAATCCAGCACCAAATGATAATACATGGAATCACTTTAAAGCTAAAAATATTACATTAAAACAAAAAGAAAGAGAAAAGATGATCCAAGATGAAATTTTAAAAAAAGAAATTAAAGAAAAAGAAGAAGAACTTAAAAAAGAAGAAGAAAAAAGAAGAATTGAATTTGAAGAAGTTAAAAGATTAACAAGAGAAAGAGAAGAAAGAGAAGCTGAAGAATCTAGAAAACAAATTGAATCTGAAAGAGCTGCTGCTAGAGAAGCAAGAGAAAAAGAAAAGGTAAATAAAATTGCAATAATAGTAGTATGATTAATAACACATTATATTAACGTTAAGATACTGTTTTTTTTTACAGTTAAACAATTCCAAAGGTAATATGTCATTCCAATATCAAATGGAGGTTATGTCATCTTTTGAAAATAATTTAGAATCTTCAAATACACTTTTAAATCTTCAACTTAAACCAATCCTTGAAGATACTTTGTAAACCATCAACCAACATTCCCAATAAAACCAATTAGATTGGTTTTTTAAAAACAAACAAACAAAAACAAACAAAAAAAACATTAACAAAAAAAAAAATAATTAATTAATAACTAATAATAACTAATAATAACTAATAATAAGCAACTATACAAACAACATAATAATAACAATATATTCTTTTTTTTTTTCCTTCCCTTTTTTTTTTCTTCAATATTATAAATATATATATACAACGATATAGAAAACAATTTCCAAAGAAAATGTAAATTAAAAAAAATATTTAAAAACAAAACAACATACAAACC
Source organism: Dictyostelium brefeldianum (assembly GCA_013375695.1). Classification (NCBI taxonomy): domain Eukaryota; phylum Evosea; class Eumycetozoa; order Dictyosteliales; family Dictyosteliaceae; genus Dictyostelium; species Dictyostelium brefeldianum. Next base: position 6,561 of record JABXES010019195.1, on the reverse strand, counting down.
AGTAGTAATATCTTACTTTTTTTATTTATTTATTTAATAGTATTATTTTTTTTCTTCTTTTTTTATTTATACTTCTATTGTATAGTTTGAAATTAAATTTTTTGAACAAATTCACTCCACTCCGTCTTATTTATAAATTTTTTTAATTTTTTTCATTTTTTTTTAAATAAAAATTTTATATGCAATTTATTAATTTAAAAGCTGCAATTGTGTTGATTTCCTATTATATCGATTGTTTTTTTTTATTTTTTCTCTTTTTTTTCATAAGTTGCTTATTATTATTATTTTAATAGCCAATTTTCTATAATATCAATTGCTTTTTTCTCTCTTTCTTCATAAGTTCCTTCTAAAAAGTGATACTGAATTGATAATTCTAAACATTTTTCAGTTAATTCAAGTTGAAATGATTTTCTTTCCTCTTCTTCTGGTATTAATCTTAGGCCATCTCTTTATCACAAATTTATTTATTATTATTATTATAAACATTTTATTAAAATAATAATAAATAATAGTGTAGTGGTTATTATTACTTACTTTACCCATTTAGTTTTATAATCTAAAAAAAGATATAAATCATATTTACTATTTTTAACTATATTTAATAATTGAGTAGAATAATTTCCAATTAAAGTTTTACTCCACTTTTGTATTTGTACTTAATTAGTTATTTGAATATTATTACTGTACATGATGAAATAAATAAATATTACCATTAAAGTAATTAATGGACATGTATCACATATAATTAAATTATTACTTGTATTATTTCGAATTGAGTTTATTTCTAATTCTAATTGACCGTTTGCTACATTTATAAAATCAATTTCGCCTATAATAATAATTGATAACGACATACAAATAAATATTTAATCCTTTTTACTATGATAGTAGTAATAGTAATATTATAATAAACATACAAAATGGATATAATTGAAAATCTCTGTTTTTAAAATATTCCCGAGCGTATTCTTCTACCCATTCACATTTAAAATGTTTAGATAAATTCTCTGAAATCGTTGTTTTGTATGTGGATTCACCTCCGATAATACATACTTTTTTAGTTGTTATTTCCATTGTATACACGTGTTTATAAAAGTAGTAGATAAACAAAGATAATTTATAAACCCCAAAATAAATAAAACAAAGAATTGTATTAAAGTACTAATATAATCAATCGTAATGGATCTATTATATATTTGAATTAATTTTATATAGTAAAATATCGCGTGAGTAAAAATAATAATTTTCGGAAAAAAATAAAAAAAGAGAATTTTTTGCAATATTAGCAATGGTAGCAGAAAAAGATATTTTGGAAATCATATTAATACTTTGAAACCCGTCCTGCATTTTCTTCAACAGTTGTTTTTTTTACACAATTGTACCCGCTACACATGTTTAAAATTATAATTTTGGCTCGTGTGTGTTGCAATAATTTTTTTTTTTTTTTGCTTTAGGTTTATAAATTTTTTTTTTTTTTTTTTTTTTCACAGTGCTATTACATTTGATATATTATATTATTTATACATATAAATTATTATCATTATTATATATATTTAGGAATGATGTTAGAATCAAAATATCAAGAATTACAAAAACAAGCAGAAGGTGCAGTAAAGAGATCAATGACATTATATAATGATTGGCCAAATAAAGGAGTTGGATTTCAAGATATTTCAAATTTATTTTTATCATATAATGATTTTTCATCGGTATTGGATTACTATCAACATAGATTCGCCGATGTTGATTTGGTTATTGGATTGGAAGCAAGAGGTTTTGTTATGGGTACTGCATTCTCTCAACGTTTACAAGCTCCGTTTTTAATGATTAGAAAAAAAGGTAAATTGCCTGGTCCAGTATTTAGAGAATCTTATAAAAAAGAATATGGTGCAGATGAATTTGAAGTACAAGAAAAAGCATTGGCAAACATTACAAAACCAGCTGCTGGTAAAAAATTCCATGTACTTATTATGGATGACATTTTAGCAACTGGTGGTACATTGTGTGCTTCAATTGAACTTACTAAAAAAGTATTGTTAAATAATGGTATTAAAGATTTCAAAATTTCAACCTCGTTAATCTCTTCAATTAAAGTTTTAAATGGTAAAGAGAAAATATATGAAAAATATAATGATGTTAGTGTTGATGTTATATGTGAATTGTAAAAATTAAATATATTTAAATAAATTAAAAAGTTATCTCTCTATGTCTCTTTCTCTCTATTTGTGTCTCTTCTTTCTCATAATACAATCGTCAATTTTTTTCGGAAAAAGGTTTTAGATATTTTTAGTTTTTCATTTTTTTTTTTTATTAGATTCCAAATAAAAAAAAAAAAAAAATCTATGTATTAAAGTTTATTTCACACCCATTGTTTTTTTTCAAACTGACATTTATTAATTATATAATTAATTACACAATAACACCATAAAAATAAAATTAAAATAGAAAAATAAACACACACTCACTCACACTTGATAAGTTTTTTTTTAATTTCTATATATTTTTTTTTTTTAAAATTATTTTTAATAATAGTATAGACACATAGATAGTATAATAGATACTATAGAGAGAATCATAATGGTTCATTTTAAAAGAAAGTCAGAACCAATTCTTGGTAATTTTAATAGTAGTAATGAAGGTGGTAGTTCAAATAATAATAATACTACAACGAGTAGTGGTAGTGGTGGTACATCAAATACAACAACATCATTGGTAGTACCATCATTATCAGTTGATTCATTACCATCAGTTTTATCAAGAAGTACAGGTGTTGAAAAACCATTACCACCACCAGCTGAAAATAAACCAAAGAGACCACTTTCATTCTCTGTTTTCACATTGTCAAGTCCACCACCAACAACAACAACCACATCAAATAGAATATTAACACCACCAATGACACCAAGTAAAATACATCATTCACCACAATCTTCACAATCTACATTTTCATCACCAAATACAAATTCATTACCATTGACACCATTATCAATTACTGGTCTTTCAAATTCAACTTCAATGAATTCACCTCCACCACCATTATCAAATTCAACTTCAACACATCAATTTAAAATGCCACCAAAATCAAATTCTGTAATTTATTCTGTAGTTTATGACAAGTATGTAATAGTTGTGATAATAGTAGTGGTATGATACAAAGATTACTAATATATTATACAATCATCTCCTATAGGACAAGTTCAAATTTAGATTATGTAGATGAAGAATTATTTTCAAGAACATCAACACAAAGATTATTATTGGGTAGAAATAGATTAACTGAAGTACCGGAAAGAGTTGGTGAATTAACCAAATTAACATCTGTTGATTTATCATATAATAAATTATCAACAGTGCCAGTTTCATTTTCAAATCTATTGGATTTAACAAATTTAATTTTAACTGGTAATAAATTTATGATTCCTGCAACATCAGAGAATATGGAACATCAATTAAATTCAGAGAAAAAACATATGACCAAACCAATAACAACAACAGATGTAATAGTATCATCAACTGAAGATGAAACAGTAGATGAAAATGGTGAAGAAGCAGTAGTAGCAGATCCATCAGTAACATTATTATCAATTAAAGAAGAAGAAGAAGTAGAAGAAGTACAAGAAAAAGAAGAAATAATACCTGTTGAAGAAGATAAAGTTGTTAAAGTACCACCACCATTATCAATAATTGAAAATGAAAATAGTGAAAATATAGAGAGTAATAATAATGGTAGCGAAAATAGTACAGTTACATCAAAAATTTGTGGCGGTATACCATGGGAATTATGTTATAATAGTAATTTAAAGAAAATTGATTTAGGATCAAATTTATCATTGGATGATAATTTTGAAGGTGGTAATATATTACCAGCAAATTTATTTTGGTATACCCAAATTGAAACATTACTAGTACCATTTTGTCAATTGGTATCAATTTCACAAGATATTCAACATTTGGAATCATTAACCCACTTGGATATTAGTAATAATTGTTTGACTGAATTACCAAGTGCATTAGGTCAATTGGTTTATTTAACAACATTAATTGCAAATGATAATCAAATTAAATCAATACCAATTGAATTTACATGTCTATCTGAAACAATTCGAACTATAGATTTATCAAATAATGAAATTGAATTGTTACCTGGTGACTTGTCATACTTTATGTATTTGGAAACACTAAATTTATCAAATAACAAAATATCAGTGTTACCATCATCATTATTTCAAGGCGAAGATGAAAATTTAGGTTTATTTTCATTGAAAACTTTAAAACTTCGTGGAAACTTGTTAAAGGAATTACCGGAATTATTCTTTTCAACATGTTCAGCATTGAAATATTTAGATTTATCATGTAATAAGTTATCAGTATTACCAAATGCAGGTATCCAATTCTTGGATCAATTGACAACATTGCTGTTATTCAATAATTGTTTAGAATCATTACCACGTGATTTATTTGAAAGTCAACCAGATTCAACAAGTTGTGATATTGATATTAAACCAAATTTAACTCAATTAAATGTATCTGGTAATTCATTAAGTGAATTACCAATAAATATATGGAAATGTAAATCATTGGTATCACTATCACTTGGTTATAATAAATTTAAAGAAATTACATTTCCACCATCACTTGTATTATATTCATTGGAAGAACTTTATTTAAATGGTAATAAATTGGTATCATCATTTAATTTTACAATGCCACCACCAGATTTTCCGTCACTTCGTGAATTATGTTTAGGTTCATGTGAATTGAATGAAGTACCATTGTTTTGTAAAGATAATTTTAAAAGTTTGGAAAAGTTTGATCTTTCAAATAACCGTTTATTGGAATTACCAGATTGGATTGGTGAATTTGAACATTTATTAGTATTATATTGTTCAAGAAATCAATTTTCAACATTACCATATAAAGAATTTAAAAATTTAAAAAACTTAATCATCTTGGATCTTTCAATAAACACTCAATTGTTATTGGATGAGTCCATTTATTCAACATTAAAAGATACTTCAATAATTACAAGTCCATCATTAATTGATCAATCTATTTTATCAAAAAATAATGGTTCGCCAATAATTGAATCAAAAAGATTATCAAATCCAAATGTAATCAGTGGTAGTAATTTAAATACATCATCAGGTGGTTCATCAATTGTTAATCCAGATACCAACACTAGCAGAAACGAAGATAATAGACATGAAATTATAATTAATAAATCAAATAGATTTGAAATTTCATTTTCAGATATGATTGGAAGAAGACCAACAATGGAAGATTCTTTTAGTATATTTGGTGGATTTAATGGTAATGATGATCAAGATTTAATATCACTGTTTGATGGTCATGCAGGTAGTAAAGCAGCAAATTATTCAAGTGAGTGGTTTCCAAATATAATGAAATCATTGATGAATAAATATCCATCATTACCACCATTACAATGGTTAAAGCAGGCATATAGTGAAATATCATTGCAATTTAAAATGTTTATAAACAATGAAAGACCAGATTTAAAATATTGTGGTGCAACTGCAGCTTCATTATTGATTACACGTGATTTCTATTGTGTTAGTAATATAGGTGATACTAGAATTGTGTTGTGTCAATCTGATGGTACTGCAAAAAGATTATCATTTGATCATAAACCATCTGATCCTCAAGAAACTAAAAGAATTTCAAAACTTGGTGGATTTGTTGTATCAAATGCGCATACATCACGTGTTAATGGTACATTGGCAGTATCACGTTCAATTGGTGATATTTATATATATGGAACCATTTGTTGTTGCTGATCCATTCTTATCTCAAACTAAACGTGATCCAATCCTTGATAAATATTTAATAGTTGCTTGTGATGGTATTTGGGATGAAATATCTGATGAACTAGCCTGCTCAATAGTTTTAAATTCAACTTCAACTGATGATGCTTGTATAAAATTAAAAGATTTTGCTTATTTCTCTGGTTCTGATGATAATATAACTGTAATAATAATTAAATTGTAAATCATATCATATATAAAAAATCAAATATAATATAATAATATAAAAAAATCAAAAATCAAAAAAAAATATGTATATATAAAAAAAAAAAAACAGAATATGTAGTAGTAATAATAATAATGTATTTTCATAAAATACGATAATAAATTAATCAATAATAAAAGTATAATTTCTTTTTTTAGTAATAATTTTTTTCTTTTTTTTTTTTCTTGAATATTATTATTATTAAAAAACACATAAACAAATTAAAGTTGTTGTTATATATGTATAGTTATTTCTTGAATTTGTTATTTATTTAATTTCCCAACATTGTTGTTTACATTTTAATTAATTGAATTAATTTCGAACCCTTTGACATTTTATGTTTTTTATTATTTTTTTTCATTTTTTTTTTATAAAAAAATAAAAATTTCATCAGCAACATCACAAAAAAAAAAAAAAAAAAAAAAAATTTTTGAAAAATTTAAATTAATTTAAAAATATTTTTTTTTTTTATAAAATTAAAAGGAAAAAAAATAATTGAAAAAATTTTTTAAAAAAAAAAGAAAAATAAAAAAA